>JAUBNQ010000023.1:25735532-25745556 GCA_032353495.1 Ctenopoma kingsleyae
GTCTGCTGTGTGAGTCTGAAGCCACAGTGTCTGTTTTCTGGGGAATGAAATGTGAAGGATGCCAAAACGATGAGACAGGTTTAAAAGCTCAGGAGGAAGGAGCCAAACACTCATTCATCTGAAGCTGTAATTGGTTGTATTTTAAAGTAGTTTTCAAAGAAAACATGGCTTGAAGTTGATCTGTACTGGGCAACAAGCACCGTGACACATCTCAGCTTCCCTCCCAGACTGTGCCTTTATAAATAAAATAAAAAAAGGGAAAAAAGAATCAGTGCATGGTGACCATTTCTGAATTAGGTACGGTGGGTTTGGCGGTGTGAGGAGCTCAGATGATCATGTCCCAACAGGTTTATTTTGTTCATAGAGAAAGGTAAGCAATCTCACTGGCTGGTGTAAGAATGTTTTGACATGTTTTCTGTGGTATTTTTTCATAGCTGATTGTGTTTTTTTAATGTAAACTCCTCATGTTTTGCAAAAAAACTGTACGTGATGGAGGGAAATGGAGATCATTTTTGGATTCAGTACCCTAAAAAACATAAAATTTACCAAAAATATCCCATGCAGCTGAATTTTTTTTTAATTAGCAGACCTGTGTCGAGTTCACATAGACAGAGAAACATTAATTTAAATCTGGAATAATCCATAACGCTGAAAAAAGGGAGGTTTAATTTTTTGGACTTAACTCCTGGCCTTAATCTGAACATATCTCTTTGAGAAAATTGCAATGGCAATTTTCCATTCTCCTGTGTAATAAGGAGAATGTTTTGTCTTGTAAATCCAGAAACACAAGAGAAATTTGGAAATTCAAAAGAAACATGTAATATATTATGAGATGTGACCATCATTTCAAAAGGGAAATTTCACTTTCATCTTCTGTATAGAGAATTTCATAAAAGGAGGCTACTGTTTGATCCTTATATCTTTTATTCTGTTAGCGAGGGTGTTTTTGTGATCTAAGACTGCAGCCTTATATGTAAGGCAAGACGAATAATATATTAATTTCAAAAGGGGGTATTTTTATATGTTATTATATAAAATACCCCTATATTATATTATATTTGTTCAGAGCTCAAGTATCAATTGTAATTTAGTATTTAGAGTGGATTAATAAGAGGCATTAGGACATCTACGTTTATTTTGACATTTACGTGTGCTTAGAATTCATTATACGTCATGTTGTAATTTATGGGAGGCATTCTGTCCTAAGACACTGACAGTACAAACTGTCCAAATATACAAATAAGATCTAGTAAGAATGTAGTCCATAGCATATGAAATAGACAAATACTGTTCAGTGTATGATGGTAATTTCAGTAATGAAGAGTACTGTATATCCTTGGATAGTCACATACTTGAAATGACAGAAAATGAAATCTGCAGTTAGAACAATGACATGGATAATAAAATGTTACCGGCCCTGCTTTTTAATAACACACAGTGTGAAGTTTCATTATGCCATTGATATGATTTATATGCTACTCAGTGCACCCTGTGGAGTGTATATTCATTGAGTGTTTGAGAGCTGTCTCATTTTAATTTCATATTTGTGTCCTACCTTGAATCCATATATCCATGAATACACTGATGTATGTCAAACAGTCAGCGTCACTGCTCCTTTCTCGTCTGTCTCTCCCCCTGTAATTAAAAGTTGCGGACCACAAATGTGTGCAATTTGTCAAATGTTAGATTCGTATAATACAGACAATGTTCAGAACACCCAAGGGTAGCTACATATATATTAACGAATGAACACCATAATTATTCATTGGCGGAAACAAGAAAAGGCAAGGCAGGAAGCTTAGGATAACAAATTAGTGTGGAGATACAAGTATACCTAAAAGAAAAAATACATAGATTGATCATTGTCCACATTTTATTCAGCACACAGTGCAGTTGATGCGAGCACTGATGATGTAGTGATTTTTCAGTTTAAAAAAAAAAACTTCATACTGATTATTTCATAACTGAAAAATCACTACATCATCAGTGCTCGCATCAATTGCACTGTTTTATGTTATAAAATAATGTGTTAATACTGTTTGCTGCTGCACAGATAAGACGACTAGTGCCTCATTCTAGGTTTTACACTTGTTAGCATGTATTAAAATCCTGCTCTTACTGCAAAACACTCCAGACACTGTTTGTACAGTTTTCCAGATCATGTTATATTAATGCAAAAACTCAAATAACTGTAGTGAAGGCAGTCGGCTTTGTGAGGATGTCCTTCATTGTTTAAGGTAATTATATATAGTTTAATTTGGTTATGTTGGTTGTTTAGTTTGAGATCACGTAGGTTTCACTGCATTCATCACCCTCACTTCTCCACTGCCTACTTAATACAACACGTTAATTTATTTTAGTTCTTATTAACACATTACCTGCTTGCTGTAGTTATTGCCTTGTTGACCTCCCTTCTTTGGTATGGCATTAACAAGTCAGTCCACCTCGAGGACAAAACACCCAGACACAAACAGAGCTATGAAGTGAAGAATTTGTACGTAGGAGAGACTAAACAACAGCTTCACAAATGCATGGCACAACACATAAGAACCAGGTCCTCGGGACAGAATTCAGCAGTCCATCTGCACCTGAAAGAAAAGGGCCACTCTTTGGAAGACAGTAATGGTCATATTCTGTCAAGATTGAAAAACCCTCCACCGGCTGGTGTTAACAAACAACACTATGCACTTATCCCCTATCTCAAGGAAAAACGTGTATCTTCAAGGTTAACCACTTATTTTAATAAGGCTACGACTTGTTTTTGGTTAAGTTGGGGGTTATGTTCCCAAGAAATTGATGTTAGTCAATGAAATGTCCTCACAAGTCCCAAAACAGTTTGTGTGAGAGAGAGATAGTTGGAGAGACCCACACACAGCTTCCACCACAATTTCAGACAGTCATCAATAAGCTATTTTCTTACCTCTCCAGTGTCGTTTGTCTGGGCAGCAGAAACCAATAGGAATCCATTATATTGAGCACCATCCTGATTATAGTTGGACAGTCAGGCTCACTGTGTCCTGACAGTGACCAATTGAACGCTGAGATACAGTATCTGCTGTCCAATACAGTTCAAGGAGAATGGAGGGAGATCGGGATTCTTAATTGCTAATAGACTCAGTGGCAGATTCTGCTCTTTATCTTCCCTCTGTCTACTCCAAAAGCTGTTAGCTTCATATTCCCATTCTTAGATTAAATTTGAAGATAACCAGAATATTTAGCTAAATCCGAAGATCACTGTGTCTTCATCAATCCTGAGTAGTTACTTTTGGCGCTTGAAATGTGTTGGTTGCTGATACATTTGTACTCTTACTAGAGTTAAATTTCATGTTGTGGTACTCATTCTAAAGCCAACTTTTACCATTCATAATGACCAGTCTGTCAGATGTTTTTCCTGTTGGCTGACTCTTTAGTGTCATGGTGGCAGAATTATTCAGAGAAGAACTTCTTATTTTCTGTTTCTCAAGGTGAAAACTTCCACATTGTACATATAAAAGAGTAGCTTTAGAGAGTTTTCCTTTCTTCCTGCAGGTTACTGTAGTCAAGGAAATACCTGAGCACATATTAATTGATGCATTCTGTGTAGTTCTCTAAAACCCCAAACCTTTGTTTAAGCTTTATACAGTGCTGTGAAAAAGTTAGATTTTTTTGTGAACTGTTCATATTTGTCACACTTAAATGATTCAGATTATCAAACTAATTCTAATATTACACAAAGATAACCCGACTAAATACAAAAAGTTGTTTTAAATTATTTCATTTATTAAGGGAGAAAGCTGTCCAAACCTGCCTGGCCTTATGCCCTAAAAAGTAATTGTGTATATTACTCTAAGAGGACAATAACAACTCATCCAGGAGGTCATAAAAGCACCCAGAACAATATCTGCAGGCAGGAACTGCAGGCCTCAGTTAAGGTCAGTGTTCATGATTCAACCATAAGAAAGAGACTGAAAAAATGGCGTCCATGGGAGACTTCCAAGGTGAAAGCCACTGCTGACCAAAAAGAAAAAACACACAAAGGCTTGTCTCACATTTTTGATTATCACCAAGACTTTTGGGCAAATATTCTGTGGACTGATGAGCCAAGCGTTGAACATTGTGCAAGGTGTGCGTCCTGTTACATCAGGTGTAAAACTAACACAGCATTTTATGTGAAACATGGTGGTGGTAGTGTGATGTTCTGGGGTTGGACGACTTGCCATAATTGATGGAACCAAGACTTCTGGCTCTGCCAGAAAAACCTGAAGGAGAATGTCCGGCCATCAGTTTGTGACCTCAAGCTCGGTTCTGCAGCAGGACAATGATCTGAAACACACCACCAAGTCTACCTCTGAATGGCTCAGAAAAACAAAGAAAAATAAGGTTTTAGAGTGGTCTAATCAAAGTACAGACTTAAATCTGATTGAGTTGCTGTGGTACGACTTTCAACAGGTCGTTAATGCTCAGAAAACCTCCAAAGTAGGTGAATTAAAACAATTCTGTAAAGAAGAGTGGAACAAAATTCCTCCACAGAGACGTGAAAGACTCATTACCTGTTATTGCAAACAGTTGATTTCCGTTGTTGCAGCCAAGGGTGGCACAGCTAGTTATTAGGTTTAGGGGGTAATTACTTTTTCCTGTAGGACCAAGTTTGGACAGTGTTTCTCTCTTAATAACTGAAATCATCATTTAAAAACTGCATTTTATATTTACTCTGCTTATCTTTGTGTAATATTAAAATTAGTTTGATGATCTTAATCATTAATGTGTGACAAATATGCCCCCCAAAAAAAAAAAAAAAGAGTAGGACAAATACTTTTTCCCAGCACTGTATGTGAAGTGCTGTTGTCAGATCTCCCGGCCTTGCACCCTGATGGAGCTGCAGCAGTTCTAACTAATGAGTTAAGTCAGGCCCACTGGAGCCTGTAAGCTTTCCCCAGGCTTCTGTGCTTGTATGTAATTTGCGCTGTAAACATCTCCCCATCTCTCTTGACCTTTAACACTCCAGCTGGGATGAAGAAAATGCTGCCAAGCAAAAACCATCAGCCTGCCAACTATATTCTGCTTTATAGAACCGTTAATATCTGAATAAGTTGTGTGAAACTATATTTTCTTTTGGCCGATGAATTGCTAAGTGAGGTCCTGACAGTGTTAGATGATAAATATGTTTTCAGTTAATTTCTTCTCACCAGTGATTGTCCAAAGGAAGAACTTCTACTGAGTAGTGCTGTATCTGTCTTTTTACTAAACAAGTCACATCTGTATCTTTATGATTTTAGTAAAATTATTATGGGTAAAACTAAAAGACAAAATCCTTCTCAGTAGCCGTAGTCCTTCATTTCCACTGTTGTATTACCATTAATTGTCATACTTAACTTGAAGCAGTGATGATAAAACACAATAACTGCATATGAGCTACATGCAGCGATAATCATTATAATTATGTATGCAAACAACACATCAAAGTAAAGAAGTTGTTGTTTGAGCTGAACGCAAACATATGAATCGCGACCGTGGCTCTGTTTAGTTCAATTATTCTGTTTCATTTTTATTTTTCAAGACTCTAATTTTATTTAACTAACAGCCACTTCAAGCACTGATTATTGGAGTAATTAGGGTTTGAATGAATTAACCAAACCCCCTGCATTCAGACTAATGCATAACATTGCTTTTGGAGTAGTAGTTGTAGTAGTATTTTTGGGAGCTCAAATGTCCATCTGTTGGTTTTCAGTTGCAACTTTTAGCATAATTCTAACCTTACAAACTATTTGCCACATAGATTAAAATAACTCTGCAGGTTTGCTAGTGTGCATATGAGTGTCTGTACCACATTTATGGCCAATCCATCCAATAACTTTATACATTTCTAAAAATTACAAATGTCAACCTCATGGTGGCTTGAAAGGAAAAGTCAGAGCATCACTGTTGTCATTACTAGAATTCATAGGATTCATCTACTGGGAACCATGACTGGACAAAGAAAAGGTAAAAGGTTTTCTCATCTAAATCTGATGAAATCTAAAATGTATTTTAAAATTTTTTATCAGCATATAGGGAAAATAAGCAAAATAGGTTTGGTCAATGCCTTCTTCAGTTTGCATCAGTTATTCACTTTCAGTGATTTAGTTCCTCACCAGCGATTGTCAGCTTATTATTAACAGACGTATGAAGTGGCCTCTGCATTCGGGGATGTCCCCAAATCTGATTTTGTGAAAAGCCCACAAGACACGCCCTTTACTTTTCCCCTTTTCTCTGTTTTTACCTTGTTCTGTACAGTTCAGGGTGATGTTCTTTTCTATCTGGACAAAGAGAGGAAGATTGTTTTTAACAACTCTGTTTTACCTCTCATTCCTGGTGAGCACAGACGTTTTCTTTTTTATCTTCTCTGCTGATGCTTTGCTGTTCTGTCATTCCTTGACCCATGAGGGAGACAGACAAATAAAAGACCCAGGCAAGAATAGACGACAACTTTAGTTTTTTTTGTTCTTTGGCTGGTATCCACTCTAGTTCTGTGCTTCTCTAATACCACTTTACCGTACATTTGTCTTCCACAGTGCTGTCCTCCCCTCTCTCTTACTTCTCTCCCCATTCTTCATGTCTCTTCTCTCTCTTCCTCTTCCTCCTCTCCTTTCATCTAACCCCTCTGCCCTGCTGCACTATGGCAAATCTTGCCCCCAAAATAATTTTTCTTCCACACTTTCCTCCTCTCCTCCTTCCTCCTCCCCTCCTCTTCTCGTCTCATTTTGCCTCTTCCTGACTCGACCCCTCTGATCCTGAAGCCTTAGGGGGCTAAAACAACCTTTGATATCAGCTCCTCTCTATTTGACATGACTCCTTGGGGGAATGAGTGTACCCAGAGAGAGAGAGAGAGTTGAAGCAAGGAAGGAAGCAAGAAGGAAGTAGAAGAGGGAGACTAAGAATCCTCTGATGCTTTAAACACTGTCTTGGTCCCTATCTCAGTGCCCAAGGCAAGAAACGTAGCAACATGATTCAAAGGTCACAATGCTTCAATTTGCAATGTGTGTTCAGAGCAGATGAACTGAATCATTAGAGAGAGATGTTTGTAACACACTTTTAACACCATCATCCAGCCGAACTCTCTGTTACTGCTGTAATACAATTTGGCACCTTTACATTCAGGCTAATCATTTAATGTTAAACTTTT
This sequence comes from Ctenopoma kingsleyae, assembly GCA_032353495.1. NCBI lineage: Eukaryota > Metazoa > Chordata > Actinopteri > Anabantiformes > Anabantidae > Ctenopoma > Ctenopoma kingsleyae. Next base: position 25,742,674 of record JAUBNQ010000023.1, read on the forward strand.
ATTAACAGGTAAACGTCAGACTTGCTCATAAGTAGCTAAATGTATTAGTTTGTTTGTTTGTATTTTTCGTAGCTTTCCCATAAAGATGAATTAGACTCTATGCAGGTTTACGTACCAGCACAGTTCAGCTTTAAAGTGACACTACACCTTAGGATTCCTCCTGGATATGTATTTAAGTATTTAAGCATTACATGACTTTACTAGACGTCTGTTGCTGCTGAATGACCAGTACAATAGTGAGGAGCCTGGTAAACCATCAGTCAGTGCTTTTAGGAAACAGGTGTGAAAAGATTCTGACAAGGTTGTGTGATGAGTCTCACACTGCTCGGTGAGAGAGTTATATCGTTCAGATAAATTCCAAACAGGGCACGTTTTAAAGGTCAGTGTGATCAGATAACACAATTACTTTCATGACGCAAGTGAGAAAAATGACCTCACGTCAGTGTTGGAGCAACACTCCGGTCCTTGACCTAGGATAGTGTGTCTTTGGAAAACAAATGAACACACACAAAATACGAGAGCAAGCATAACTTTGGTGCTTTTCAGGTAAAAGGTTAAAAAGGTTGAATCTTTTTTTCATTGTCTGTATTTCACTTATTCTGTTCATTGAAATTGGACATGTCCTTAAAACAACAGATCACTTATGTCCATGCATAACATTTTGTATGACCCTTTCAAACAGCAGCAGTTATGTTGACTCTTTGTTCTGTTTATTGTCGGCCAACACAGAAGAAAAGTCACATCCCTTCCCTGTGCGTCAGATGTAGGGAAGCAGATACAGAATTAAGATTCAGATTACCCCCTGCCGGGTCAGTTGGAAGGTCAGTGTTTGTTTAACTTGTTCAGGCCTGACTAATGTCTTGCCAAAATGTAGTGGACATTTGGGCATGTGCATGAAGGTGCCTGCTGTACCAGGTGGACAGAGGATACACTGAGATGTCTTAGCTTATGGCTTAATATTAAAAGAAAATGGTAATGAAGGAAATGCCACCTGTACATTAACACGCAGTCAGAGGGGCCAGAGAAGAGGCCAAACTGAGGTTTGAGTGACTCCTCATTAAACCAGCTAAGCTGCTCCCTATCTGACTTGAGCATTACCATCTTATCTGTTGCTTTGAGCAAACATTGGCTTAATCCCTTACACGCCTCTTGGGACAGGAGAGGAAATAAAGACCAGTGCACAAACATGCACACACCAAGAAATGTTGGTACACACATATACATGTATGCATGAAAGCAAAGACACATTAATAGGTCTTGACACAGTCACACACATACATTTAGGCACAAAAACAGACACACACACTTCCACCCTTGCTGGCAGGGCAATGTGTTGCTTGGCATTCTGCAAATGTCAGAAGGATAGTGTTCAGAAATGCAGCCAGGCACCTGGGAGATTACATTTTATCAACATACAAATGAGCACTGCTTCATACTACACTGGGCACTGTGACAGAATACTAACCATGGCTGAGATGATAGGAAAATGGCTGCGACATTGAATTGTGCTGTCCCTGTGTGTGCACTGTGTGTTTGTGCATTTTGCTGTGTATGTTTGCATTCGCCATTCTTTGTGAAACTTTGTGTGCAGCTGTGTGTTTGTGTGTGTGTGTGTGTGTGTTCATTCTTTACGCCTTCAAAAGGCTGTAGCAGAGTTTTGACTTGTTTTGGGGTTCAGGGAAGAAGTTTAGTGTTTATGGAAGGGGATGGGCACTGTCAGTTCCCCAGATCTGGATCAGCAGACTGTTCATACAAGTGAAGGGACTGTCCTTACTATAGAAACTATAGAAAGACCATATGAAAGCAGACTAATCAAACACGGGGACACTGACTCTCACTAAAGTTTATTTTATCTCCAGTCCAGCTTGAATTTAAGCCCAGATGGCTGTAGGACAACACATATTAATAACCTCATCTTAGCATTTGAAATATAGTAGCATAACAAACTACCCATCTTCATCAAAGCAAAGATAGTCTCAGTGATAAATGGCACTTTCATTTAAAGAACCGGCAAGTTTCACATTTTCATTCAGCAAAAGTAATTTTAGTCTTTGAAATCATTTAAAGGACCTAAAATGTGATGTTTAATACATTTTAGGTTGCAAACTTGTCATTTTCCAGCGGTCCATTTCAATTACAGTGAAAAGAAGTTCAGTGTAATATGACTGAATCTCCATAAAATGACTTGTACGTATATAAAACTAATTTGTTCTCCCGTAACGTTTTGGTTGGTGTTCATGACGTTCAGGACTTGAACACTAAAGAACGTTAAGGTAGATGTCGGCAACCTAAGTGTCTCTTTGCCTAAGATAAGCATGTTTGTGGGGAACGTGTTGTTTCTAGGCAGAATAAAAGGTTGAAATCTGAAGTTTAATAGAATATTTTTGTTGGGTTTTCTGCGTAATTCTATAACAACTTAAACCTAAAACTGAGATGACTTTTGCTGTGATTTGGTGCTATATAAATAAAACTGATTTGAATTTAATTGAACTACTTCTACTGACTTACCAAACTTTGTGTGTAAATGTGAGAAATTATTTGGCTCCATCGTTGGCTCCTCAGTTGTGACACTGAATGAAATGATTCAGAAGCAGTTTCCTGTTTTTAGCCAGAGCTGGTCTTTGTTATTGCTGGTTAAAATGTCAGCACAGATCAATTGTTGTTATCTTTATTTTCATGGCTCAAGTCCAGCATGAAACAAGCTGTTTTTGGGTTTGTGTGCTTTCTGGGAAAAAGCACATCCAACATTCAGCACAACACAACACAGCTGTCTGTAAACTAGAGACTAAGAATCCCACTCAGATCAGTTTCTTCAGTAGCTATTACCCCTCTGGGTCTGTTTTTTTCTATTATTGGTGCTTTGACTGTCTTGATATACACTAC
>JAUBNQ010000023.1:25892536-25907317 GCA_032353495.1 Ctenopoma kingsleyae
CAAGCTGCTGACGTCGCAGAGAGACACGGATCAAAGAGAGAGAGGTGGGTGAGAGGATAGAGAGAGGGTGGTGGTGGGGTCGTCCTGCTGTTCACAGACGAGAGAGCGGTGTGTGTGGAGAGCAGGAGTTTGTGCATGGTTGTCGTGTGATAACACGCGCGTGTGTGTGACGAAGAGATGATATGAAACTATAGAATCAAAGAAAACAGAGAAACAAATGACTCAGCAGATCCAGACTGTGGGTGTGTGCGTGTCTTTATTTCTTTGTGTGGACAGAATTTGATCAAACACTATTCTTGTGAGGACATTTTAGCCGATTGTCACAACTTTGAAGAGTTTTTTGGGTTAAAGCCCAGGTTTTAGGGTTAGAAGCGGGCTTTGGTCAGGGTTAGGATAAAGTTTAGGGTTTATGTTTAGTTAGTTTCTTCTGTTAGGGTTAGGGTCAGTAATACCTCCTCAGCTTTATAAGGGTTAGGGCCCAAACATGTTTTAACCAGCAGTGTGATTTAATCAGCGTAAATAAGGACACACTGATGAGACGTCACGCTGTGATTTGCACTGGAGCAGAGTCACAGTTTACATCAGGGACATCTCTTCTGCTGGGAGTCAGGAGCCTCCAGTTCCCGGTTTCTATAGTCGACTGAAACGTTATGTTACCCGCTGAAAAGTGAAGGCACGAGGAGCCAGGATTGTTTGGAGCAGAGTTATCACAGAGTCTCTGTCGTCAGAGCGGTGAATGTCCCCACTGCTGTAGCACTACAGACTGTGTGTGTGTGCTGAGTTGACGTAAGCAGCCCGTGGCTCTCGGCTCGCTGGGTTACCATGGTGACCGGTTGGCTGTGCTCTACAGTGCCCTGTGTCTGGTGCACTCCTGGACTTGTTTCTGCCTGTCGGCCTCTCTCTCTCTCTCTCTCTCTCACATAAAAGAGCATCTCCCCTGCTCAGACAAAGCAGCTTGAGGAAATGAGATTTGTTCCGGAGGCCGAGACAGAGCGACAGAGGGAGAGAGAGACAGTCAAAGCCGACATGTAGCATCTCTCTCTCTTTCCTCCTCTTCCCTCCTTCCCTCTGTCTCTTCTCGTCTCCTACACTTATCCTCTGAAGCATTTGATATTTGATTCTGATACGTACAGAGGGAGAGCATGTGATGGACCGATACTGGAAATTTGTTGGAAACAAGTTGACAACAGAGACGTTGAAGAGCAGGGAGATGTTGTTTTGGAGAACACATCTCTGGAAATTGCATTACTGGATTCAGAATCAGAAATACTGTAGGTTTACTGCCAGGCAGACTTCTACACACAGTACCAGGAATTTGTTTTGGTGTGTTCGTGCACAAAGTTCAGTATTTGGACTAATGTTCGCATCCTGACTCCTGCTGTTAAAATAAAATATCCTTCTTATGTCCAGAACAATCATGCTGCAGCATCGCTGACAGCAGATCTGTCTCTGCACCCGTTCTCCTGTCAGGCTGTGGTGCTCTGAGGCAGATTGTTTGCAGTGGAGACCATATAAGATGTTTCTTCAGGTCAGGGGTCTATGGTTTAGGTTTTGTTTCTAATTTGTATTTGAATCAACCTTTATTATCCACAAGCAGGTGGAAATATGTTTAGTACGAACATTTCATTCATCATTCATCATTATGAATTCCTGTTCATCATCACCTTTCTTTTGCAAATTAAACGCTTCCCCACTGTATTTATTTTAACTTTGTTTTATACTAAAACATGTCTGTAAAGTTTTCCTCATGGTTCAACAGTAAGTCTACATACTGCAAAACACAGTCTCAGCCGTTCACCTCCACACTGTGTAGAGACGGAGCTCACGGTCATACTACAGCGGGTCTACATTTAAAATGTGGGACAGCCTGTGACTGAGTGATCACCATCTGACCGTCCCACTTTTATTCCACAGGTCTCTTATTTGCTCTCAGATTTGTTTTAGTTTAAATTCAAAAAGGCTCAAAAAGTATTGAATCTGAAAAAGAAATAAGAGCACATATAGGAAATGTAATAAAATAACAGCTCAGTTAAACTCACTTCTCTTCTATTTGACTTCTCTTCCTCCATCTTTCCCTCCACAAGCTCCCACTCAACTTGTCTTTCCAGTGTGTAAGTCTCGCCCCCTTGGCTGTTTTTTAAGTGCTGTTCTGAATAAATAAATGCTAAATCAACCCTCTCTCAATGTGGTAATTCAAAGCACTGAGGACCGCAGTGAATTTTAAGGCAAGCTGAGGAGGCAGAGACTTTCTCACGGATCCAGCTCAAGGCAGAGAAACACGATAAACAGCTGAGAAGAGTGAGACGAGCCATGTGAAATTCATGACAATCAGAAATCAATCACATGAAAATCAGATTACTGAGTGAAGACATGAAGACATGTATACAATACAAAAACTGACCTGTGCACCCACATGAAGTTCATTAGCATTCTGCAAATAACACACACACACACACTCGCTCAGCCCCTACACACAGGTTTGAAAATATTCACAACCTACACACGTGTAAAAGGTCAGCCAGATGCTCATCACATCATCGACATGAAATGAATGGATGTGTGTGCAGGAGTGAATGTGCACGCTGCAACACACATTACCATGAGAGGTCTGGTTATGTGTGTTGCAGAACACATTGTGCAACAGGATCAGGTCTTTCCCGCTTTTAAATAACATCACTGAATCCTGTGACTTAGAGAAAGGCCTGTGGTTTACTTTATTTCTCATCATCATCCACTGGAGATACCGTGTTTAACAAAACACTCCTAAATCGATTAGGTGGCATTTACAAAGCTAACACCACACGCACACACGCACGCACAGCTGAAGAAGCTACGTTGCGTACACACGTATACTGTCCTACACACAAAGACATATGACCCAAAAAGCTGAAATATCCCTGTAGTTACGGAGCAGTAGGTTTTTTCAACAAACACTATGTTTACATGTGCACCAACAGCAGTAAACGGCTTTAAGCAACATTTTAATTACGTTTACATGGTTCAAAGTAATGCTGTGTCTTTAATAACCCCGTTTACTTGAAGTACATGAAGAATAATTAGTCGTGTACTGGCACTGCACCAAGCCGTGCTGTTTGCTGTGAGATCTTTCTGACCTTTGACACGGCTCGTTGTAAAAACAGGACCTAAAACAGCTTTCTAAAGCACTTACAAACAGCTGCTGACATGTTAGTAATAATCACACTGTAGATTATAGCATATTAAAACATTTCACCTAAGCAGTTCATGAATTCTTATTTCTGCTTCCTGTGCTGCCGACTGCAACAAAAGAGCATCACGGGCGAGTCTGCGAGGTTGCATAGGCTGCAACATGAGCGGTGGGTAAAAACGCTTCTTTTATTAGATGAGGTGAGGTGAGTTTATCTAAAAATGTTCTTCAACATACAGATTTTTTTTTTTTATTTAATGCTTTTCTAAGCTTGATGGTGATGATTGGCTGCCTCCTTCGTCATGTGGAGCTTTAGAGGTGCTGGCAGGCAGAACCTCAGTTAGTGTGCTATGAATCTGTTTTATCTTTATTTTCTTCTTTTATTTTTCTGGGCTGGAACATGAAGAAGTGTACAGTATTTCCCCTAAATGTCTAACTTTTCATTTAACAATCTGATTCATGTGAGAGTTTGCTGTTGCTTCGGATATGTCCGGTTTAATAGCATTTGTACAGTGATTTCTTGATCCTCTGCTGCAAAGGCAGTACTGCTGATAGATGGCATCGGTGGTTTGGTTGAAAAAAAAACATATATATATATAGAAGAACAAACAGACTGAACATAAAAAGACAAGAGCTTGACCTACAGAAACTAAAGCGACAGCGCAACACAGACTTTTCAGCTGTCGGGGGAAACAGGAAGACACCATAAAACAGATAATAGAGGTAAAGTTGTCTATTCCAGTTGAAAGCTGTGTTTGACATATTCAGCTTTTGTACATTACTTGACATACTGTACCATTCAAAAAGGGTCTGCAGAGGAAGAATTAGCTGCTATCACTGGCTCTCAGTATGCAACTGATGATTTATTGATCTGTCCCAGCACTAAGCTCTTTATGATGCAAAATACTGAGTGAGAGAGAGAGAGAGAGAGAGAGAGAGAGAGTGAAATGGAGGAAGAGAGAAAGAGACGTGTGAGCCAAGAGAAGGGGAGGGAGCATGAATAAAGATGGAGGGAGAGAGAGAGAGAATGAGATGAAAGGAATGGATTGGACACAGAGCGATGGTGGGAGAGAGAAGGAAAACACAAAAGACGTCCAAAGAATGGAAAAAATGTTTTAAAATGCAAAGAAGTGAAAGACGGATGGACAGGTGGAGAGTGGGGGTCACAGAGAGGTGAGGGCTAAGCATTTTGAACTGTAATGTGGTCACTGACATTTCAGTCAGACGACTCAGTGTTGTTCTAACGCGTTTCCCCTCTTTCTCTGTCTTTTTGGAAGGTGCAGTAAAAATGAAAAACGTGCCATAAAGTTAATGGTGAATGATACTAAAATGTTATATTTTGCTGTATTGCCTTTGGGACATTTTCTATCTTTAACACAAAGGCCATGGAGTAAGTAGTTTCCAGAACATACGACATTAAAGTGGTCCACTGAAAACATTATTTTATGGTCTCTGACTCTGGGAAACATTTGATTTCCTTTTAAACCTTCAGCTACTGCAGACATGTAGCTACTACTACATGTGGAAAATACTGCAAAGATGCATTGTGAAGAACGTTTCTATAATTTGGGGCCTTGTTCAAAAAGATTTTCATATTCTCGTGTTAAATTTCTCCTACTTTTCTCTGCAAGTCTCGAGTGAAGTCTCTTAACTGTACAAACATGTCTCAAATGACTGATTAGTGCCACCTCTTTATGACGAGCTGCGCACTCATTAGATTTGATCATTAGCATAATCAGTGACCCTAAAATTGCCAATAAGACTCCTGTTCCGCTTCGTTTGTGGAAAAGTTTCATTCACAAAAATGTCACACAAGAATAAAAATAAGTATTTCACACAGTGGAGCTTGAAGTCTGAAGAAATTAGCAAACTAACACAGAACTAATTTAAGAGTCAGCTAGTTGCAGCAGAAGAAGGAAAACTATTGTTAATTAAAATGTTAATCGTACATCTGTCAGTGATGTGTGATCAGTGCAGCGCTGGGCTAAAAACATCGCTCCACTCTTAGCGAATGTGTGAGGAGGTGAAGGACACGGGTGGGTGACGTTACACTGTCAGCTGTTAGAACAGAGGATCCTACTGGACAGTGATTAAGAGAACTTCACAAAAAAAGTTATTCAATGGCATCTGGACTTGTTTTAGTTCCTTGACAACGTTTCGCCCTCCATTCCAGAGGGAGCACTCCACAGGGTTTCTAAACCTGCTGCTCCTACCAGTCAGTCAGACTTGAGAAAGCCCTCTGGAATGGAGGTCCAGTTGCCACTGAAAAACCTTTTTCTGATAACCATGACTGAGAATTGATGATGATAATCAACAGAATACTAATTTTTAGTTTTGAATTTGTTATATAGCCTTTACTTTATGTTGATGTTGTGAAACTAAAGTGTGCGACATTAGTGGACTAAGATAAGAGAATTCTGTAATATGGAAATATGAGCTTAAAAGACAGAAGTATGATAAGATTTCAAATTGATACTGATATTTCTGACACACATACTGACAGACTTCATGTCTATGTGGCAGGATTCCCAGGTATATTAAAGGCCGCCCATATTTTATTCTGGGATACAAAATAGGTACACTACAGAGAACTACACCATGTGCAACCAGCTAATTAGAGATCAACTGTCTCTGTACCTCAGTTGGAGGTTTCCAGTGAATGAAGCCTGATTTTGATGCTCTAACCATCTTTCTTATTCACATCCAAAACAATCCACAGGACCACTTGATAACATTGAAATGTTTACTTAGACACGCACAAAAACAGGTACTGGACAATTATGGAGATCCAAGGTTGGTGAAACACTGAACTAAATTTAAAGGAGATGCAGAGAGATCAAAAAACTGTGTGGCTCCACTACACAACAGCCTGACTTCCTTTCTAATGAGACTATCAAAATAAAAGGATGCAAACACTAGAAATCCAGTCACAGTCACCTGCTGACATACAGTACTGATGAAACATGTAAATACTTTCTTCCAATTACTTTGAAGTCAGTTAATCATAGAAATGACTACAGTTGTACTTAGGAAACTAAATTATTACATATTAATTAGATAAACAGTGTTAAACTGCAGTTAGTGTTTCTTATTAATTACCTGGACTGTGGTGGTGCACCGCTGCCTAAAAGCACGAAAGATCCGGACACCTCTCACTCCCGTGCAGTCAGTCAGGTCCCCGTCACTTCCTCCTCCATACAGCAACCACCAGCCTGCATCTGACACGTCACTGAATTATAGGGAAGAAGTTAAGAAGGAGTCTAGCTAGTAAGGATAGCTAATACATAGCAGCTAATCAATATCTATTGCTCATGCATTAATGTAAACATTAATAATTTAACTCTTGCTGATGAAGAGAGAGCTGCAGTAAAGCTGGACTGGATCTCCTATAGTTAAAACAAATGCTGGAAATTGCAAAATCACAACTACAACTCATGATATGATGTGTTGTAATTTTCACTTTTCAAATATCTGCCAGCATCAGACAAACAGCGGTCACCACTGAAGTCAGTGAGTGGATTTATTAAAACAAGTACTTACTTTTACAGGACTGAAACTGTGTCCTGGCAGGGCACAACCCAACCACCACACTGCAGCTCCAACAGTGATGACAGATGGATGCCAGGAATTTATCACTGTGAATTTACGTAGATTGGAGAAGACACTTGCAGTTGGCAGAAAATCGGTGAGAACAGGAGTTGGAGGAGGGCAGACAGAGCTGTGCCAAAAAAACAGACAGGCACACTGGCACCAAATGGCACATACACACCCTCAGTATCCAAATTCTTGGCCTAGGCGACGCAGTACTTCCTTTGCAACTGTTGTTAGATGAACTTGGGCCAGTGGTTTTTTTACAAACAGGAAATATTAATAAGGTCAGATTAAAAGATGAACTCAGTGATTCACAGATGTTTGCTCCAAACTAAGCTAAAGGGAAACATAGGGAGAGAGAAAAGATGCTGGTCAGACATGGGAGGGGTCGTAGAGGATGTAGGGTGCATTAAGGTCAACAAGCTGCACATCATCATTTGTCTTGCTCCTTCATGTGTTAATTTCACCCAAGCTCAGCATTTTTTTCACTCCTTACCTCAGTTTTCACATCTCTTTTGCTTTCTTGTTTTTTTTCCCTCCCATACTCATTTTAATGTGTATCTTAATACATATAATGAGAATTTTATAGAGGCAAAGATTTGTTGCTTCCGTGTTGGCGGCCTCAGTCAAGACATAGCAATATAAGGCTGTAGCTCAGAGTGGGGAAAAGGGATCGGCTGCAATGTCCAAAACCTCTGGCTGCAGCTGGGACAAAGGATACAGCTGCTCGTTGCTGTTCTCCATATAAAGGATACAACTGTGTTAAACTTAAAGCTGCTAAAAATACATTAAAGTGGTAAAATATATTTGTTTCTTCCTGGTTTCCTAGTATTTACTATCTAATAGAAGACCCTAAATGTGGCTTTACTTCCCACTACTCTACTTTTCAAAATGAACTGTCCTTGTAGAAAGGAAAAGCATAACTGCTTCGATTAAGTGGTTCACGTGTAGCGTGGCTGATTCACCGCCACTCTAACACCACGCATGTGAATAAGAGAAAGAAAGTTAAATTGTAAATGCAATACAGCTCTTTCCTACTGCATGTAACTCAAAGGCATTTTCTATGTGTCTGCACATGTGTTGCTGTAAACCCTACCCTGCTCTATGATGGGAAGAGTCAAGGCTTGATCAAACACTGAGGAGCTGTGAGAGAAAGCCAAAGTCTTGTGCTGCTGGAAACCATAAAATCTTGGACCTCTGCAGCGGACATAGCAATGTGGCTACGACAGTCACAGTTACAGTACTGTGCAGCAGGCAATTAGGACATTCATCTGTTAAAAAACTGCATCCAAACTGCAGAGCAACAAGCCTCTTTTCAAAAGTTCAGGGGCAGTTTGCCAGTGGCTTTGTCCAGGCCAATCAGAATCTTTGATTTGTTCTCTAAACAGACAACTGGGTTAAGATTTTAACAAATTGAACGTCGCTGTCTCTTCCATTAAAACCACCACTTCGAGAGGCATTAGTGGGTTGTGTACAGCAAGTGGAGATGAGGAGACGTGTGCTGGAATGTGCTGAGGGCAATAAAGCGTCAATCATTTACAGTGAGGTACAAAGAGAGCCATGTGTACAGCAGATGAGTGAAGATGAAAACATGGAAATTGAGGTGTTTTGACTGACAGTGTGACAGGTACTAAGCCTCTGTGAGTCCTGTGCCTCTGGCAGCGCCGAGCTCTGGGATGAAATTTCTGTTGTGGCTAATGATGATCACAGTGCTACGGTGCAAGAGAAGCAGCTACGTGACCCAGTTGTTGTTAGTTTTTGATTAAATACAGTTTCTCCGTAAGAAAATATTCTAACAAGCCGGTCACAGGCTTCAGGCTGAAATCGCTGAAATCAGCGTGATTTATGCAAATAGCTTAGTCTTTGAATTCGCTGAAAGAATAAATACAGTATTTTCAAATGAAAACATGGAGGAGACACAAAGATAAATGGGAGTGTTTTTGCATGTGCTCTCTGTGGGTTCTTCAGATTCCTCCCACAGTCCAAAGACTTGCAGGTTAATTGGTTCTGGATAGCCCGCCACACTGACTACACCCTGTTCTACTCAGCCAAGCTGTAGATCTGCTACTAATGGACTGTCTTCACTTAAACCAGCAAAGCCCAAAACTACTTAAGAAATTACATATACCTCTTGTGGCGACTCTCAAACGTAATCACACTGGACATGTTATTTCTCCTCCAGTAAACAGACCATTGTGGAAGAATTGCCGTAGAATTCACTGTTGTCCAGGACATGGGACAGTATATCTGATTCAGCCCTTGGATCCAAGAGAACCAAGCAGCCAGCGTGACTTGCTGGAGGACTAGCTTAGATTCCTATTTTTTTAAAAACCAGTCTGTAGTTGCTTTAAGGGAACCTCATTTTAAGCATTTTACTGAACGTTTATGTTTTGGTATGTTAACTGCTACGTGTGACAGACATAGAAATCCAATTTTGTCCCTGATCACAGAACCATTCAGAACCATTTGCTGTTGAACACATTGTGTCTGCAGGACATAATCTACACTTTACAATCAAAGCTTGTTATCAGCATGTTTTGAATACTGTGATGATGGATTTCAAAGCCAAGCAGAGGCAGGCTTCCTGTTTTTGGCCAACTTTCAACCGGCACAGCTGTGTACCTCCTGCCCTCATTCCCAAAGAGCATTTAGAGTGAGATTGCTCCTGGTGAAGGTAATCATTCCCCATTTTTTGGTGATGGAGGTTTTTCAGAAAAAAGCTTTTGAATTTGAATAGCGTGATTAGGTCACTGGAGGAAGCCAGTGGAGCTCCCGTGTACAACAAATCAAATATCACCTGCCTTCCTGCTCAAACAAAAATGTGTGTTTGCAATACAACTGTTCTGTGACATTTCTATAAGGGAAGCAGTCTACTGCTCTGTGTCTTTTCTTACCCCATTTTAAAAATATTTATTTTGGTATATTGTTGCACATCTTCACACTGCATCCGAAGCAGCATAATTTCAAAATGACACACTCTCTTATTCATTGCTAAACAGAAAGCATGACATTGAGCAATGGTATTAGTGTTTGTCTGTTTGCAGATTCTATTTATTTTGGGTGTTTGGGTTTCGGATATTTTGTGTCACTTTCCAGAACTGACAAATGGACGCTGAAATGTGTCCATTAGATCCATGCAACAGAAGCAGGTCACACTATTCTACATAAGTCACAAGAGAAGTCATGGACATGTGTGCACGTATATGACATTTGAGGCTTTGATGTCGTAATTTCTGATAAGTCCTCAGATATGTTGATTTGTCTCCAAGGTGACTCTAACCTGGAAACATCCCTCTGTTGCTGCTTTCTCAGTTTCCTTATCATAATATAAATGATCTGTTTCAGGTTAAGGGTATATGAACACCAGCTGCTGCTTCCACAAGCACTAACTCATGAATTTGGCACAGCTATCATACAGTAATTCATGCTCCATGGCTTCTCTGCAGTCAGTGACACTTTCTCTGTATTTTGGTGTTAATGGTGTTTTGACAAAAATGCCGAAATATGGTTGTATTGCAGCTCAGTTGTGAATTTAAACATATGAAAATCAAAATAGGACATGAGGCCACATGGCAAGTACCGGATAAAGCAAGAAACGGAAAAGAATTAGCCTGACAGAGGCAACAGAAAAACACACAAGACAAAGACAAATCAAAGCATGAGGAAATCAAGGCTGAGTAAAACCCACCTCAAGTGTACCATTTGAAAGGCCAAGTGCCCTGAATAATGTAACAGCCTTTATCCTCTCCCCAGGCTAACAGGGCAGTTCTTAACATTCTTAAAAGATGCTTTTCAATTAAGCCTGACGTGGTGGTGGCAATGTGTATGCTAATGTGTGCAAGCGCGTGAAGTGGTGTGTGCGTGAGCCTGCCTATGCAAGAAGCTGACGATGAATCAGAGAATGAGAAAGAGAATGTGGCAAACACACAGCGAGAAGCAGACACCACAGACTTGAATAAAATTAACACCTCTTCATTAGAATGACCAATGGCATAAAAACTTTTTAATCAGCATAAAGATAAGGAGGCAACCGCAGTCTGGAACTCTAAAGCTAATCACAGCTTGATTTATTTTGTTTTCACCTTATTTAAAATGAGCTCAGAATTTAAAGTGATTTCAGCCTAAGTTGCAGCAAATTGTGTTTAAAATCAAAATCTCTACAAGGCCAATGCTAAATTAACAACAGCAATTATTTTCTTGATAAGTGTTTCTTTCAGACATTGTCAACAGACAAAATTGTGTTTACTCTTATGTTGCTGGTTATATTATCATTTTCTAACTGAATAAGATGACTAAGATGCTGCAGTGGATGGCTGCCTCACCACAGTGCTCTCTGGTACTCTCTGTTTTTGTTCCTTTGTCTTGTATCCAGTCATGTAAAAGCGTTAACCTTCAGCAGAGAAGAACAATTGAACCTCAGTCAGCTCCCTCCAGATATCTTTCATTCATTCTTCACAAACCATTTCTATTTCCCAGAATTTTTTGTTGGAGGCGCTGCGGTGCTCTCTGGAACATGGAAGAATCACAGAAGGGATAAGCGAGTGGGATTTCAAACTCTGCTTCCATCGTTTCACCTTCCAAATCTCTGCTCCTTACCCAACAAAATGGATGAGCTGCTTCTCGTAATCCAGGCGAACAGGGACTTTGCTCTTTCGGCTGCCTTCTGTTTTACTGAGACCTGGCTTAATGACGCCATCCGTGGTTGTGTCCTTTTAAAGACTACTGCTGGCTCACCTGAAGGACAAAGCGGAACACCTGCTATACTCCCTACAGTTTGCCTACTGAGCTAACAGGTCAGTGGAGGACGCAATCAACATGGGCTGCATTACATCCTACAACATGTTGACTTGACGATCTTATTTTTGGACATCAGCTCTGTGTTCAACACCATCATCCCCGAGGTCCCCTCTTCCAAGCTTTGCCACCCGAATGCTCCCCCATACACCTGTCAGTGGCTCCTCAACTTCCTGACAGGCAGGAAGCAACAGGTGAGGCCACATCTGGATTATGCACAACAAGCACTGGATCACAACTGGCATGTGTCCTCTCCCCTCTACTGTTCTCCCTTTACACCAATGACTGCACCTCCAACTGCACCTCCAGCAGCTAAACTGTAAAGTTTCACAGGTTTGCAGATGACACGACTGTCATTGGGCTCATTCGTGATAGTGACGAATCTGCATTGACAAGAGGTGAACAGGCTTATGCACTGGTGCAGCGAGAACAACTTGGAGCTGAGCACAGTTAAAACGGTGGAGATGATAGTGGACTAGAAGGTACCCCCTGCACTCGCCCCACCCACAGAATAACTAACAACCATGTGGCAACCATGGACTCATTCAAGTTTCTGGGGACCGCCATCTCCAGTGATCTTAAGTAGGAGGCCAACATAAATGGCATCTTCAAAAATGGCTCAGCAGCTGTTGTTCATTCTGTGGCAATTGAGGAAACACGTTCTTCCACAGCAACTCACGACTCAGTTCTGTTCTGCAGTCATAAAATTCATCCTGTGCTCATCTATCGCAGTTTGGTTTGGGGCAGCCACAAAGCAAAACAAAGGCCCACTGCAATGAACCATTAAGACTGCAGAAAAGAATACTGGAACCCCTCTGCCCACCATTGATGACCTGTACAGAGAAAGTCTCAAGGGGTGAGCCCTACCCAGTGTTGATTGACTATTCTAGCTTTTGATTGACTATATTCATTGATTGACTATAGTGTACAGGGGATGGATAACTGATAGTGGCCCTCAAGGACCAGAATTACCAACCTTTGCGTTAAGTGAATGAATGGTACTGACTTTGCTGATTGACTGAGTTTTTTTCTAGCACCAACACAAGGTTTACATTTTTGGTAATTAAACATCTCAACAACTGTTGGATGGATGGAACTTTGGTTCAGATGTTCCCCGAAGAATGGATAGTAAAAACTATGTTCCACCAACATGTTCTCATCCCACAGCAACAGATGATAATGAAGCTTTGTCAGTCCTTAAACATGTCACAGTTAAGGGCCCCAGGTGTGTCAATCAGGCCCTAAGTGCAGTCATTTTCCGTTTTAAGGTAAAATCTATCAAGTCGGGGGAGGTAGGAGAGGGTACACCACCTTGAGGAAGAGTCTATTCAGGTTCTTTGTGCGCACAAACATCCACTGAACCTCTTATTTAGGCTCCTCAAACTTTCCCTTTGCTGGGCTCTAACAACATACTACTGCTTCTTACTGCTCTTAAAAGAAGTATGGGTAATTTAGAGCAGTTTGAAGAATGACCAGTGCTCAAGTTTTTTTTGATGACAGGTACTTTTACCTCAAGTGTACCTAGCAGGGTTGTTCTGAGTATGTCTACTGCACACAGGTTTTATTCAAGGTTTTCTCAAAAGATTCATAGTCTTCATTGTTTTATACTGACAGATCTGATATAGCAACTAGGGTTAAGTGCTCTACTCAGGGGTGCCTCAAACGTATACAGTGAGGGAGCACATTGCATACCAAGATTTTCCCAGGCTATCTGTGGGCTTTGAAAACCAATTAGGGCCACATTGCCCTCAGTTTTCTAGAGCATCCATCACTAGGTATCTGTGAAACTCATTTAAAGAATAATTTCATAGTCTGAACCACTGCCTGACCTTTTGTTTCAAACTGCTCACAATATTTGTTGGTTCTTCTTTGTGTCTCTACTTGAGACACAAAGAAGGCCTTGATGGCTTATTGTGGCCTTTAGAAAATCTGCTCACCAAATCATTTAAGAAACACAATTTTGTTATTCACCATTGCTCTCTCAGTCTGTTGATGACACTTTTTTTTCCCAACCTAGTTCTCTCTTTGACTAATGCATATTAAACCCCTCTATGTTAATAAGTACATTTTGAGTTTTCAAAAACACATTCTAAAGCTCATATGTAGATTTAATTAAAATGCAGAGAAAAAAGAAGAGAACACAAATGAGGATGAACGAAGAAGCTGCATTACATTATGCTTATTATCAGTGCTAGCCAACAAATTTTTATCACCATAGCTGCTGAATCCTAATTGGAATAATGCCATGCCTGGGTAAAATAGTCACTTCTGATTGGCTGGCAGCTGTCCAGTAACAACACTAGGAGTCTACAACCATTCGAGTGGCTCTTTGAAGCATAGGGCTAAATTATTTTTTCTACTATAACTACTCACAATGACAGTGCTAACATGCAAATGTTTTACAGATATAGTACCAGACTTGCATGTAAGCATGCTGACGTTTATTAATTAGCACCTGTTGTGGAAATAAACAGATTTTCTGTCAAGATGGTCTTTTGAAAGGATAATTACAAAATGTATATGTGATGCCCACTAATGTGTGATCACATTTCTGTGAATATATGTGTGTAATTGTAGTAAGGATAATACCTATATTTTTCTTTGGTAAAGACCTGCTTCATTTCAGTGCGAATAACTGTTTTGTGCCAAGACAACAGCCTTTTTCTGACAGTAGGTGGCAGTGTGAGACGGGTTTACACCAGAAACTGTAGCAAGTAGTGCGTGATTTCTCATAATGGCGGAGAACTCAGCAAAGCTCATCATTTCTTTCCTGTATTTCAGGTTAGTAGTGTACTAAAACTTCATAAAACTGTTGGTATTTGTAAGAGAAGTCTGAGTGATTAACATAGAGATGTAAGTGAGTGATTGTATGTATGTTTTCAGGCGTGAAGAGTAGTTTTGTAGCAGCGGTGGCGGCTATATGCTATTTGTTTTGCTAGCAAGCATGCTAGTTAGTGATGAAATGTTAGTGTGGGTCTCACATGTTTAAATGTGTTTTTGAGATTGTTTGCTTATACTACATACATGTCCAAGTGATACTGGATAGTATCTTTGTGTTAGTGCAGAGAGAATTCATTTATGACCAAAATATATTTGGAAAGTTAAGCAAAAGGGTGTAGAAACTGAACACAGAGACAGAACAAGTAGTTTAAGATTTAATATACATTTGTATTTGTATTTGAACAAAGTTTAATATGTACTGAGAAACAGTAAATGTACAGCAATTATAC
>JAUBNQ010000023.1:25925718-25941803 GCA_032353495.1 Ctenopoma kingsleyae
ACGCGCTTTGTTTCTAGGGGCCACTGTATCCTGCTGCACTTTAGTCATGAGACAGTATTTGTATTCATATTGACCTTCCTTTTGGAATTGTCTTTATAACACAAAACAAAGGCACCATGGTCCAAGAATCAAATCCTGGTTGTTATAACTTGGATGGTGACCATTAGGCACCAGGCGCCCAATAAACTAGGTTTTAACCATCAACAGCCCTTTGACGGTCGGTCCAAAGGGGAGGAATGGCCAAGGTGCTCTCATGTTCCAAAATGATCTCCATCCACAATAACCAAAACTCAGAGTGGTCCTCACTCACACACACACACACACTGGGCTGAGCCAGAGCAGAGAGAGCTCAGATTTCTAAGAGCTCTGTAACACTTAAATTTCTCATTCGTGGGATAATAAAGGTTTATTCTATTCTATTTCAGATGCACAGTAAAATACAGGCATGCACCTAGAGGTTTAAGTGAGTCCCAATACAGACACATATGGTCTTCTGCTGAAATATCTGACTTTTGTTCAAAGTGACAAACGTAACAACATGTATGATGTGAAGCAGGATCTTCTGTGTGACAGTCGTGACCCACACAGTGTACACGTTCAAACCTGCCTAAGAAAAGTTCTTCCTCCAAGTTCACAAACTAATATCTACAGTTAAATCCGTGTTCGATGAGTTCCCTGCAGCTCAGTTTGTTTCTGCTTGTGCATGACTTTGAATATGTATGATTATAGAACTCAGACACATCTAAATGGCTCACCAGCTGATTGACTTTTTTTTTTTTTAAATTGTGTTTTCTGCTGTGCTGACGCTGCAATTTCTGCAAATTTAATCAATACAGTGGAAGTTTTCCTGTCTCAAATCACTGGTCTTAAATATTATGACAGATTGAGATAATTAGCAAATTTGGGTATTGCAGCCCGTGACTTACCATGTCATAAACTGAAGTGACCAGGTTTTGTGTTGATGTTGTACCTGTACATTATGTAGAAATGTGTAACAAGATGCTGAAGATGAAGTTTGGATCAGTGGGTAACAACCTGGCAACATGAAAACTACTTGTACTCTAAGTATCTTCAAACTAGAGGGTATCTACTTAAAAATCATACTGTAGGAATGTGATATGTATTAAAAAAACAATGTTAGATTTAGCAAGAACTTATACAGTAGGTATTTTTTAATTAAGGGGCACCTACTTTATAATTACAGGGTAGAAGATGAACATAACAAAATTGGAAGAATGGCTAAAAAGGTGTGTGCAGAATGTGCAGTCCAGCAGCACACCACAGGCCTTTACAGAGATCAGTTAAAATTGAACGCATTTCAAATGCGGCTGTTGATTCAAATTGGAATGAGATTTCTTTTCCCCTTGTAATTCATCATCATCAATCATGTAAAATGATCTGTTTACAGTATATCAGCATCTGTTCAGTGTTTTTGTCACTATAATGGTTGTTGATTTGAGTATAATTAATACACAACCAAAGAGATAATGAGATCTAAGATAAGCGGACTATGGAAACAAGGACTGGGAACGGAAGCAAAGAGACAAACAAAAACAGAACAATGTGCTGAGACAGTGATGGTAATGTTATACAGAAAATACTGTACGTGTTGCTGCTGCTACAGTAACAGTGGGGAGAAAGAAAGGGAATCAGATTCAGTAAGACTGCAGTGTTGTAAATAAAGGAGCCAAAGTGCAAAGGCGCCAAAGTAAAACAGTGGGAACAAAGGAAGAAAAGCTCGGAACAATGAAGGTATAGAGAGAGAGAAGGAGGCAGAGCGTGTTGGTTGTAAAAGAGGTGAGACAGAGTTCCCTGGGGTGTTTCTGCTGACACACTGAATGACCACAGTGGCGAAGAAGCAGATTGAATTCTCCAAAATGGTCTTTCCCCTGCAGTTCACTTCAACCCCCGGGTCAACCGTAAAAGCAGCTGAGGCATAAAATATCTGGAAATTGATTTGCATTCAGTAAAAAAAAAAAAAAAAACAGGGCTCCTTATCGTTTCTTTTCTCGCGGGGCGGCACGGATGACGGGTTTAACATGGAGGGAGTGCAAAGCGAGAGCCAAAGAGTTTCTTTGAGAAGTGTTTATGTCAGAGTGTGTATGTGTGTGTTTTAATCTAAGTGTAAAAGGACTGAGCGTGTCGTTTGATATGACAGTCTTCAGCAACAGAAAGGCCCCTCTCCTCTGGCAATTCAACTTCAACAGCCTTTGGAGCAGAAGGAAATCTCAGCATCCCTGACTGCCATTGCTTCTTTCATCACATATTTGATTTTCTCCTTTTTTTTTTTTTACATCAGACATGACCAGCAAGTAATGCCCGCATTTTTACCACGCATTAGAAGGCGGCTGACAGACGGCCGATACTTAAAACACAGTTCTCAGGCTAGTTCTTCATCTAAGTTACTGTAATTATGCAAGTTCAGAGGGTACTCGGGTGTTTTTTTAGAGTGATGTGAAGCAGGGTGAGAGGACAAGAGATAACATTTACCACCATGTTGACAGCTGAACAGCACCAAATGTCAGACTGTGGTGTGTACAATGTGAGAGTCTGACAATATTAAACCCCATGATATAAAATTTAAGAGATAAATCAAGATCATACTCCCACCAGGAACCACACTGCTGCAATAAAGGATCCCCTCAGTGCCACTGACCCTCCGTCTGCTGAGAAAGGCCTCATAATTCTTTCACAGAGACATTTTCCAAGCAACAAATCCTCGATGTTACCCTGTGCTACAGCCCAACAGTTGACCACTTTAAAACGTTGCATCAGGCTTTTTGTCTAAGATCTTTCTGCATCGATACGAACTGTCTGAAAATCAGCCAGAGCTGAGATCGAATCACATCTAATAGAACGTTAGATAGACCAGGTACATGCAACACATGTTTTTGCTGCTCATAATGTCATTTACTGTTATTGTTTTTTGTCTTCAGATGATGACATAGGCAAAAACACACAGGCCACTGGCCTAATTTCTATAAGATATCTGATAAAAACATGTGTTTAAATCAATTCAATTCAGTTTATATAGCACCAAATAACAACAAAAGTCATCTGAAGGCACTTTACAGTGTTTAAGACCTTACATAATATAACCATATATAGCATTATACAGGAAACCCAACAGTCCCACTTGAGCAGCACTAGGAGACAGTGGAGAGGAAAAACTCCCTTTAACAGAGGAAACCTCCAGCAGCACCAGGTTCAGGGTGGGCGGCCATCTGCCTCGACCGGTTGGGGTGAGTGGAGAGAAAAAGCAGAGTGTTACTGAATAAAAGTGGAATATTTACGAAGCAGTGTAGATTTTTACATTCAGAAATTTCCAGTTATACACTGAATCAAAGTGCAGCACCAGAGGCAATGCAAATATTACCCCGATGTCCTTCTACAGGTCCCTCTCATGCAATTCTGGACAGCCAAGTAACTTGATATGGACATCACTGACATGGGTCTCATGGTCTAGTGTTGGAATTAAAAGCCCTTCCTGCAGCTTTGTTCAGCCATGGAATAAAACAAAGAAAAGAGCTGCATTCTTCTTAATGTACAAACATCATCTGAACACAGGAGGAAAGTTTGAACAGTGGAAAAAGAAACTGGAGTTTGTTCAAATGCAGGTTGACACATCGCAATACTCCTGCAAGAACATCTTTCAGACAGATGAGACAAAATGAGAGCTTTTTGGTTGAGTCACGTCAGCCATGTTCATACGAGAAAACAGAGCACCGTCCCCACTCTGAAACACGGAGGAGGCTCAGTCACGTTACAGGTTTGCTTTGATGCATCTCGAATTAAATCAGACGTATCAGGGTGTTCTGGAGAGAGAAGCTGTCCAGCATCAGTGACTCAGTCTCAGCCACAGCTCATGGCTTGTTGATCATGGCCCCAAAAACACGTCTAAAAGCACCAAGAGTGGATGAGAAGAAAACACTGGAGGATTGTGAGGTGGCTGCTGTGAGTCCTGATCTTAATCCAACTGAACATCTGTGAAAGGAGCCGAAATCACAGCTGGGTGAAGGCGCCGTCAAACCTGAGAGAACTAGACAGTTTGGTAAAGAAGGATTGAGAAGTCACCAGGTCTCATTTAGAGCTACAAAAGTGGCTGATTGCTGTGATTGAGTCCACTTTGCTTTCTAGTTTTCTTATTGTGCTACACTTTTATTGTATTTTTAGACTGTTATTGGCAAGAATATGAAAAACCGGTGAGAGAAAGCCTGGGAGATACAGTATGTGGCAGTTCTTTTATCCCGTCTGTGTGGAAACTGGTAGATGTAAATGTAGAACTTACACACAGACTTAAAGGATGTTGTTGGAACTTGCCTTGTTTTCATCATTTTACAGTACAGGACTGGAACACACTAATCCCATGCCAGTGTGCCAAAAGAAGGCCACTGCAAAGAAAGAAATATCTCATTTCTGAAATTAATGCCAGCTCATGCCACAGCTGTGGAATCCCTTTAGAGGAGTGAGTCAACTCACCCTGTTCTTGACATCTCATCAAGTACGCTTAATGAAGAGCAAAAAGCTGCCAATTCATTATCATAAAGTCTGTGTGTAGGAGGTTTAGAGGCCAAATGCAAAAAGCTAATGTTTTATGGTATTTACTTATGAAATCACCATGACAACAGCCCTTCATTGAGCATAAAGGTCCCACTAATAGACCAGTCAATCGACTGAAGACAACATTTTCTATAGGCGGGTTTCTAAATGATGTCAGTGAGATGAAAATGACCCAAAATGACTGAAAGCATATGAGGAGATCAAGGTGGAAACGTGTTTATGTGTCTCGAACTACATAAATAAGTAAATTAATGAGTGAAAATTGTTCAGTATCCCAAGATGGAAACTGCTCCAGAGATGTGGATTTGATGAAGCTGTGGATATTTTCACACTAAAACCCATTTTTTAGACTTGAGGTCAGACACGTCACATCGTTACTGTGCAGGTTTCCATCTGAATTTAGTTTGCAAGTAATAAAAGCAGAGCAAAGAGAGAAAACGCTTTAATAAAGCTGTTCTACTGGGCTGGCGTAGAAAAGGCGAAAAGCAGAACGTGACAACGGAAATGGATTAACTCTCATTTAGCAGACTGAATTATAATGTCACTGAAGAGACGAAAGCACAACTGGGTCAAGTCTGGTTCTAAAGGCCCTGAACACTCACGCTGTTGTTTATGACGGAGAGGCTAATTATCAAGTGAAGAGACTAATTACACCCCCCCTCCACCTGACTTTACTGTAAGTTTGCTCACACTTACACATTCAAACGTGCAGCGCAGATCTTCTACTCAGCCACAGTAACAGAAATCACCTGTGTGTGTCCAGCGTGGTTCAATAAAACATTCAGCCTCACGCCATGCTGTGGCCTGAACACACCAGCACTGATGCTCCTCGGGAGTGACAGAAGCATGTTGACGCACGTCTCCCGCAAACAGACGACACCGTTTGATGCAGATGCTGTTAATATAATAGTACAGTTCATTTTATATTTCACATAGTCACCTGAATAAAGCGACCCGTCGCCAACCAACCCAAACTACACCCTGGAATCACATTCTTTAATAGGTCTTCAGACTGATTTACTTATCATAGCAGGGAAAGCACAGGGAGAACTACATTAACAATGGCTCACTAACATTAACGATGGCTCACATCCACCAGCATACCCAGGAAGTCCCTGTAATGATCCAGCATGTGCAACAAAATGTTCACGACAGAAAACACACAAAGACAAAACAACAGTCTTCTCTTTCCAAACCTGCACTGATGTTGCCCTGCACGTTTTACACCCAGCATCCGTCCTGATGACGTCCCTGCACAACATAAACGTCGTGTTTTAATCAATAAAAAAAGGAAAAACCTTGTCTGACCATAACGTAGACAGCTACTCTGTTTCTCAGTGAAACATAACTTGGAAGATGAATTAGTGCAACATAAAAATAATTTCTAAGACACCAGTGGTCATTTTGTACCATATTTAGCCCAAGTCCTGTCTGTGTGCCAGTTCATAATACTATTGAAGTCGGGTCCAGCTGGGATGTGCTGGGGGTAAGTGACCTCACTGGCATGCTGCACCACAGCTGCAGTGTGGTGGGTGTTTTCAGCAACCCCTCAAGTGCACATGACTAGAAATGCACCTGTTGTGTGTCTTTATTTCCGTATGTAGAGGCACGCGGCTTCTTGGCCAAATGACTGAATGATTTGAAACACATCAAAGTCTGAAAAACAGTTCAGGCCTGAGGTGAACGTGCTAATAA
The DNA here is from genome assembly GCA_032353495.1 of Ctenopoma kingsleyae. Classification (NCBI taxonomy): domain Eukaryota; kingdom Metazoa; phylum Chordata; class Actinopteri; order Anabantiformes; family Anabantidae; genus Ctenopoma; species Ctenopoma kingsleyae. The sequence continues at coordinate 25,931,974 of JAUBNQ010000023.1, forward strand.
AAAAACCTATGCTGTCTGTAGCTTTGCTGAAAACACATCCTAAAACTAATTCTGTCTTTTCTGGGTGGCCTGCCGTCACAGTTCATCCACCTTCTTGCCCTCCACCTGACCTGACCCTGCCAACACATGAGCAGCTTTCTGCTGACCTCAGGTTTCAGGTGTCGCAGGTCAAGCAGAGGGGGGCAGGTCCCCACAGGACTTCATACTTTGAAGTTTAAACAAACCAAATGACACATTTAAAGTTTTTAACTGCATCACAGCCTCTAACTAAAGAATGATGTGTTCAAGGAACCGTGGACATTTGTCCTATTTTTCTTACTGTCATTAACACTCATGAAATGGCTGAACCCCCCCACTGTGTCTGCCATCGTCAGAAGCTACTACTCTCGGTTCGGCTACATTTGCCCAGTCTCTCAGCAGTTGTGGAGTCCCACAGTTTTCTAGCAGTGGGAGGCAGAGGGAAAAATAAAATACAATAACAAAGCAATAAAATGGGCTCACATGGAGGCAGCTGGAGGCGGCTGCAGTAATGAAGGCAACTACTGATTTACAGTAACACGTATAATGCTCGAACATGACTTTTCAACTTCACAGTCAGTGCAGATGTATCATAAACAGATTCAATTCTCGCATGTTCCCACGTCTTATACCGACATCGTGTCAGGAAAGGTGGACGGAAGGAACAATAAATCTAATAAAACCGACTTCAGCGCGCATATGAACAGTTGAGTTTGGCTTTGAGATAAATCTACACTTTCTTTGACCTGTAAATCAACACTTGCTGGCAGCTCTGAAACAAGACGTACGATTAGAAATAGAGTTTTGGCAATTTGCAGATCAGAAGCATCTCGCGATTCAAAAAGAAACAGATGTAAATGACCAAACATGACACTATAAAATAAATGTTCACACCCACCCACACCAGGTCAGCAGGTTGCTTTCTGCCGTGGTATGCCCCCCCCACTTCACCTCAGGTAAATCTGTTGTCAGTCAGCAGCAATCTGAGCACCACAGAGGTTAACAAAGCAGTCACAGCAGAGGGTTGGAATTCCTCCTGTCCAAGTGCTTGAGTAGACAACTAATTGGTTCTTTTGTGCGAATGAGGTGTGCAGTATTATTTAGTTGTGGGTGGCTGCTAAAGACGAGAGCACTCTTGGAGATCGCAGCTGGTGGCAGACGTGTTTTCCTCTCGTTCTTCTTGTTATTGTAATGATCCACTCTTCTGTTACAGGTGTGGAAAATTGTTAGAAATCGATGTAATGACTCACCTGAAAATGAGTGAATGTTCATATGTGAATAATCAGGCACAGAAAAAGCTGGATATGTGGAGGAGCTTCATCTTCTCTGTCACGCTCTTTTCATTCTTTGCAAAATAATTCATTTTCACAAGACTACAAACATACACAGAAACACAGAGTCACTGGAAACAAGTCTTAGAAAAATGGGATGAATTTTTACGCCTCCACATCAGTTGTTACCAACTATAATCTCGGAGCACTGAGATCTGTAGCTCGTGCGCCAGTATTGATCCCAAACAGACTGATCACGCTACACGACCTTTGTCTGCTTTCACTGACTCACTGGCACCTTTGGATTGAATCTAATGTTTTTATTAACTGTACGTCCCAGTTTTAGTCGTAGCAGTTGTTTTTCGTTTGTCCTTCATTGTTTCTCTGCGTGTAAGAAGAACTGACAGCTCGACAGTTTCTACTTCTGACATCTGAACAACCAGTTATTTTAAATTAACATGGGTGTATTCAAATCTGTGTCATATATCCAGGCCGCTACCAGCTGTGATAACAACAACGGGCTTTTCTAATGCAGTGTCCATCATGTAAAAAAAGAGGACAACACTGGGACTCTGAACCATGAAGCCACTTCACATTTGTCTGACTCACTTATAATATACACTCTATAAGAGAATGTATATATGCTAATGCTAATGGACCATTAGCATATATATAGATTCAGGTTCCATTCAGATATAAAACAGAGAAATGACTCTTACACGGTGAACTGTTTAGTTAATGTTCCAGAGAAGGTTTGTGTGCATGTGTGAATACACAAACATGTTCTTTTTAAACAGGTGGATGCTTTAGGTTCTTATCATTCAAGTGGTTGCAGTAATTAGCCACAATCTGTAGAGATATAAATATTCAAAGTTTCACTTGTTACTTTATCAATGGTTCTTGGCTCAGATTCCAAGTGAAACCATTTGGAGGAAAAAAAATCGTAATGTTTTATTTATAGGTGTGGGAAATTGTGTCTAAGCTGCTGCTCCACAGTCTCCCATAAGTGCTCAGCGTGATCGATATGTGGTGACTTGGATGACTGCTGCACATGAATTACATCAACTTCACATTAATCACAGTGTAATGAACAGTCATACTGTTTGATGGGCACTGGCAACCTGAGGGGACACTTTTTGTACACGGATGAAAAACAGTTTATCATTAGATCAGGTAATTCAGATAAGCTACAGTTTATCCAACATACTGTACGTAATAACTGGGACAAAGACAACACACATTCATCACCATTTCTGCAGATGTACCAAATGTTAGTCAGATGGCTAATTCTGAACTGTGGAGAGATGCACTGAAACCAAAAGGAATGATGGGATGCCATAAAGGAGCGACAGCAGAAACAGTAACACAGCAACAGTGTCCAGTATCCAGCATCAAGGATGCAGTTACATGCTGGTGAAAGTCGTATCATCCTGTAAGACAACAGACAAAGAACGTGGGGTAATACAGCATCAGGTTTGCCCAGTAAAGCAGCATAACTTTATACAGGCCTGGTACTTGCACTATGCATTTGCACTAATACATTTCACAGGTTAGTATTCTGCTTTTATTGATCTACAATTACAGTATGTGATCAATCTGATGTATTTCTATATTGATGAAACTGCAGCCTCAGCGCCACCTGCATCAGCACGTTTCTTACACAGTAATGCATGAAACAATACTGTCAGAGGTCAGTGTGCTTTCAAGTAATGAAATCCTACTGTTTGAGTAGCATTTGGGTAATGCTGCAGTAGTTCAGCAGTGTCACATCTCCTCACTGAAATTCTTCAGTCCTGAACCAGCACTGGCTTTGACGTTTTGGCAGCTTGTGGTGGCTCAGTGTCCAATAATGACACATCTTTTTGGCAGTTTCTTTGTTTACCCGTGGATACCCTACAGCATCGCTCAAAGGCTAAATCTCTAGGAACACTCAGCTGCAGTCATTTTGCAGGAGCAACTCGTTCTCCTGTGTGTGCTTTTTCTCACCATGTTGCAGGTATTCAACTTGTTATTCCTAAAGCTTGTTTCACAATTTAAATACAGAAGCTTTTCTGAATTTCACATTCAGATATTTATTTACATTTATGTTTGTGCATACAAGCAATTTGACTAGCTGTAATTACACACAATAATTACACAGTAATTACACGACAGTGTTACAATTACAGTAACAATGCACACTGAAACACACAAGTACGCAAAACGCTGGACAAAGATCACTCAACATATGGCAGAGTGTACAGGCAGATAAGTTTTACATATTACATCTCAAATCATCATGCACAATGATCCACAAATATCACATACCATTTAACAAGACACAAACCAGCAACGCTTCAATAGCATACACGATTAAATAGCAGTGCAGACGACTTTAAGATCTGTGGTGTGGACTTTTCGTGACATTTTCCAGCCATTCATTAGCTATACCCAGGGTTTATAATTATACACAGCTGTATGTTGGTCGCCAAAGATTCACAGTGGGTCATGAGGACTTTACGATTTTAATGGGGGCCGAATATATATATATATATTTACTTATTTATTTAAAGTGTTTTGGCTTTTAATTTATGTGTGTGAAGGACTATAATAAACATCACAATATGGGGAATGACAAGCTCACAGTTTTTATCTTTCTACTGCCTGATGTTTCGCTGCATGATGCACAGACAAGCGTGGACCAGCAAACACATATGTGAGGAGGCAGATGAAACCTGAAGGACTGTGGTAAAAACTGTGAACTTTATTACAGCTCGTACAGTCAACAAACAAATAATTGCACAGGTGTGTGAGGACAAGACGCACCAGACTCCTCCTCCATACTGAGGTGCGCTTGTCGTCCCGGGGTTGCAGTCCTGTCTCCTAAAAATTATGTTTGTACACAACTAAACTGCAATCCCGATTACGTTTAACTTAATGATCATATGTTCACAGTTAACGTATTTATGTCCGCCAAAACATCCGATCTGTAACCGGTTTTCTGTCAGCGAAAATATCTGACGTTCATTTCAAAATCCAGACATGTGAGTGTAGAAATGTTAAAGTTTTTTATGGTTGGGAAGGACAAACAAGTTTCTAATTAAGCGTCATACCTGGCGGAGATATTAAATATATGGAGCAGCTTCAGGAGGAGATGAAATCCAGGTGTTACACTGTTTTCAGACGTAAATTAACACATTGCAAAAGACGCATGGATGATGGAGCAATTTCTCGCAAAAGAGGAGGAATATCTTACATTGAATATCTTATATTCCACGTCGCTGCAAGACTTGAGATTCATCCTGCCTTTTGCAAAAACATACCCATCAGAGACTGGTTTCAGTGTCCTGGTCACCATCAAAACAAAGACACACAACAAGCTTGACGTGCACAATGACTTTTGTTTGGCTGTCACCAAAATCACACCTGACATCCCATCACTGGCCCAAGAGTTAAGAGCCCAAAGCTCACATTAAATGCCTCCTGTTTGTAGCCTATGTATGAAAGGGAACAAGTTCATAGAAACATAGGAAAGACTGGATGATACACTGCAGTATTCACAGGAAATAATCTGTTCAGACAAAATACACACTGTTCTGCACATTATAGCACATTATTCTCACTGTCTGGCTTCAATGAACATGTAGCCAATTCATTGTTCTGTACTGTTACTGTCATGCATTGAATTAAAAGATCAAAATAATTAAAAAGTACTATTAAGTATTTTCATTAGTTATATTTTTTGTTCGGGAGGAGAGAAGGTGGGGGTCGTCAACATATTCACTGTTAAAATAGGGGTTCCTTGGGGAAAAGGTTGGGAACCACTGATCTAACCACATATCACCACTAGTATAAACTAAAGCACCATTATCATCTTTAAAATATTAAATTAAGGTGAAAATACACAGTCTGTGTTTTCAAGTTAATTTCACCCGTCTCTCCTTCAACTGAGAACATGCAGCTCATTCTGCACTGTCTCAGATGTCTCCATAAACACAGTAACAGTCTGCAGGTACTGCTGCATCCAGAGATCCAACAAAGTACCACCAGCACCCAGAAAATGTCAGGATTTTCTGAGTGTTCACTTTCATCATGACCACGCAACACGAGCTCAAACGCACCACAGAATATAATATGTATATCTCCTCAAATATCTCCCGGCACTGAAAAAGATCTGTGACTCCACCAATGTGTTTTACGAGAAAAATAATGCATTTATTTAAATGTTAAAGTTTGATTTCTATCTTCTTCTTCTTCTTCTTCTTCATGTGAGACTGGCTATCTATCGAGCAGAGAGGGAAGGACGACTGAATGTGTGTGTTCATATCCAGACCAAACATTAAACCACATGAGTGAGAAACATAAACTAAAATCTATTTTTGGATTCTTCAGCTGTCACTGCAGACTTAAAGAAATGCTGCTGGACATGTTCTTGTCCCCACGTGGTTGGACGAACAGTAAAACATGATCTCAGAGGAGAATTAGATTCTCAGCTGCCTGCGTGTCTGGCTGAACATCAGCACATATCCTCCTCCCCCCAAAATAACATCTCAGCCTCTTTTATTCTGCATAAGAGTGTAGATGAAAACCGCTGATCAGCTCACCTCCTCCCCCCACCTTCCACCCAGTTTTAATCTCTTCCGTCTAACTGCTTGTGTGTGTCTGAGGCCTCACAACATGTTTGGTGTGCATGCTTGTGTGTAACTACGCCACATGCTGCTGACCCTGTGTTACATGGAGGTCAGGTGGTGAAGAGCACCTTTTCCTCTCTGCGGGGGGGGGTTTACATACAATAGGCTCAAACCGTTCTCTGCAGCTCTCCGTCACTCAGTGTGTAACTTTCTCTTATCCTTTCTGTGCCAGCATGCAGCTGTCTGTCTCTTTCTACTTCAGTCCTCTATGTCTCTCTCTCTCTCTGCATGTAACTCTCCACTCTCGGTTGTGAGAGGATGTGGACTCAGGTCAGTTTGCCTTTTGTATTACTGTGTTTGTCACTGTGTGACACCTGCCATCAGGTAAGCTGAGAATATACGGAGTTGAGTGATGTGCTGTGGTTGGTTATGTTCTTCAGCAAACAGCTACGTATATCTCCTCAAATATCTCCCGGCACTGAAAAAGATCTGTGACTCCACCAATGTGGTTTACAAGAAAAATAATGCTGTGGATCTTTAAACAAAGAGCACGCTGTGACTGAACATGACAGAGCAGCTAAGCATGATCCACCTTTATCCGTACTGCTGCTAGTAGACACCAAACATCTTTCAGAGAGAAACGTGGCTACACAAACTAAATACAAACCTTCAAACCCTGCTTGTTAGCTTCCTTTTTAGGAAATTCCTGCTCAGTTTTTCTGGCACCGATCCAACATGTTTAATATTTGTTATCTGCTGATACCAGGTCTGATTTGATATCTGTCTTCCTTCACCTGAGTGTCTTCATTTAAATCAGTATCTGACACACACACAGTGAAACAACAGCTCTCTCCCAGTTAATCATCAGCAGGTTTTTCTGCCCATTGACTGTGAATAAACTCAGTTTAATGAATGATCTGTCAGGTGACTTTTGTTTGACTTCAGTGTCGCTGACTTTGTTCTGAACTTTTGTCAGAAGCACCCAACTGTGCTGTGTTTTAGTGCAGGAGAAGTGCACCTGCTCCATCCTAATGAGTGTTGTGCTCTAGTTGCCTGAAAGGTTCGCACGTATGAGGACACGTATCTTTTTGTTATTTTGCAGATTATCTTCTTGCACTGAAAATGATAACATGGATGCATATAATTTACATAAATGTGTATTTAAGTTGCACTCTGAGACTATCTTGATAAGTGGCACAACACATCTCTGGTAGTTACCATGGTTTTAGGCAAACATAAAGCCAACAATTGCTGGTTGTTATTCTGATATGACAGAAATGACAGTCCTTGCAGAAACTAGGTGTCATCTACAGTAAGTGTGTATACCGTCTCTGGAGGCACCAAAAATACTGTATTTGATGGTGCATATGCAGCTGCACAAACAAGGTGTTCCAGGAAACATGGAACAGACTAAACATGAAAATGAAGAGAATAACGTAGCAGGACTTGTATTTCCACCTCTCTGAAGAACCACAAAGGCTGAAAACAGAAAAAAGTAGAATTATCACACTGCAGCAGTGAGGTTGTAGCTTACATGAATCTCTGTACAGACTCATAAGTTTATGCACGAGTCCGAGTCAGTGTTTGTCCAGATGTAATAAAGCTCCCTCCAGGTGTTTCGTAGATATCGCGCTGACGAGACACAGACATGAGGTCACAGTGACCTTAAACATTGATCTTTGACCACCAAAATGTAATCTGTTCATTTTTGTCTCAAAGACAGAGACATTTACGCCCAATTTGAGGATGAAAAGCAGAGTCATTCTGCTGCACTTTTGTATCTACTGTGCAAATCTCTTTAAATGGAGCTAATACATATACAATAATACAATATTGGATTTGACCAGAAGTCAACAATTTGTTCTTAAACAACAATAAAAGTCCGTCCCTGCTCCTAATACTGATACCGGAGTCAGCAGTGTGTGACCTCCGAGTTAAAGCATCTGCTGGGTTTGTGTTTCACTCATCAGCAACATCTAATCCTGCATAATTCTGATTGTTACTCAACCATGGGGAGAAACAACCATCTTGTCCAAATGTCAAACATTCTTAAGCAGTGTATTTCTCACTTGCTGGAGGACAGAAGGTGCCAAATTATTTAATAGAAACTCTGTCATTTTGTGTAGAACATGCGTCCTTTGCAGGCCCCCTCACCTTGATGAGGCAGCTGTATAACCTGTTTTACCTTTCCTGTTCTCACAGTAGGTGTCTGATTACTAGCGTGAAGGAAGTGATGTGTTTAATGTCTCAGGTAACAGCACGTTCAATGGCAACATTAGCAACTACAGCTGAACAAGTAACAGGCAGGTGACTCAACAGGAACCCACGGTTTTCACTGCGTTTGTCCCTTTATGTGAGTCTGTGTGTGTGCGTTGGTTTCATCAGGGCGCCTTTTGACTGACTCTGTCCCTGAGCTTGTTCTTGTTCCTGTTTTCCCACTTTAAGATACATTTCACACAGTTCTGAGTCTGAGTCTGTGACGATCCAGGCACACAGGACTTCAGAACTGTTGGACGTTCTCGGAGACGACAGGCAGACACAGGCAAGAAAATTAAACTTTGATGGATGACTTTCAAACTTCTTCTCTTCTCTCAAACACACTTCTGGGAATCAGACAAAATAAAGCAAACACTTTGTGGGAAGATGGTTCCTTTACAGATGAACTAAATCACCACTGCAAACAGTGCAGGTGGGTGTTGTCGGGCAGCAACACAATAAGCTGTATTTTTCAGCCCACACACGTGTTATTCTCCTCTTTGTGTCGGCCGTTGTTATTTCCACTTACGAGCTTTGTCAACAATTTCAGCCGAAGGTGTTATTTCCACAGGGTGTGGGAGGGGGATGTGTCCCACTCACTGTTGAAATACTGTTTGTGCCCCTCACTTTTGTTGTGCAGGTCAACGTTCTTACTCCAATGTTTTCTGTTCTGCAAACGTATTGATAACATGGTGATAAACGCTCCACTGCACACATACACTGTAATTACCCTCACATTTATGTCGTAGTGCCTACTTACTCATAGCTGCGCCGTACTTTTAAATAAAATCTCTTTGCTCTTGTTGCTGGATATTATGTTGACTTCATGTAGATGTACTCTGCTCAATGACAGTAAAGATGAATCTAATCGTATCTGAGTTGAGGTAAGAAGTTCAGTTATAACCGTGCACTTGGTATAATGAGCTTAATTAGCAGCAGCTACTCTTACAGAATTGTCTTGCCCTGGGTTTTGTCTAATAGGCTGTGCATCTTCATCACCTGGATGTTGTTGAAGCCTTATGAAGAATACTAGGAAAACCTGCATTCACTGTGGGAGCTGATTTTAGTAGTAAAAAAGATCATTTAATTTGTGATTTCAGGCTCAACTAATATGATAATATGAGATAAATGTAACAGTCACTGTAGACACACCATGTTTATTAACCTTTAAAGGAGTCATATTCTGCTTTTCGTGTTCTGTTACATACAGACTTTTGTGATGTCGGATGTCCATGTTAAACATAGTCAGAGATCCAAAGCCTGAAGTGAACATGTGTTTGAATGCTGGCTGCTAGTGAAACATCCAGGTTTTACTCTGGCAAATTTGCTTTGTAACTCAGTTTTTCATGGGCTCAATAATATTTGGATAAAGTGATACTTGGATGAAAATCCTTTGCAGTCAATGACTGCCTGAAGTCTGGAGCCAATGGACATGACCAAAGTCAGATGTTTCTCCCTGGAGAGGCTTTGCCAGCTCTTCACTGTAGCCACCTTCAGTTGCTGCTTCTTGTGGGTCTTTCTAGCTTCAGTTTTGTCTTCAGTAATTGAAAATCTGCTCTGTTAGGTTGAGATCACGCTCTGGCTCTGGCTCGCTATTACTAACACCTAGGGATTCTGCAAAAAGCCTCAGGGTTTGGACAGATGACAAACTGAGTCTGAACGATCATGTAGCTGC
>JAUBNQ010000023.1:26018743-26038539 GCA_032353495.1 Ctenopoma kingsleyae
ACTGAGAAAAATATTGACAGATCCTGAAATAATTTGTGCAGCTCAGCCGTCTAGAACATATATTCTGAAAGACTGAAGGAGACCTCGCATAAAAAAACAAACTGCAGGTTTAAGCCTGAAGTTAGGATGTCGTAAATCCACAACATCTATGCACAAACATTGAATATGAGGCATCCAGAATTAAACTTGTGGACAGGCTGCCCCCTTATGGAGCCGAGGGTTCGGGGTCCAGTGTTTTGTCCGGCGATACTTTGACATGTGACAAGTAATCGGGAGGAACCAGGAGTTGAACCACCAACCGTGAGGTTCATGGGCAACTGCCCTACCAGCTGATCCATGGTCGCCCCCCCTTATCAACGGACAGTAGCTAGCTTAGTCACCTGAAGAAGAGTTTGATAACCGATGTGCCAGTCTCTGATAAACTACATCTTCATCACAAAGACAGTAACGAACCATTCAACGGTTTCCCAGGAAATTTATTTTGGCCACTTTAATCATGTAGAGAAAAACTGATGTCATGTCAGCCCTAATTTAAATAAATGTAATAACATACTGTAGACAAAAAAAAATAAATAAAGGAGATTTGATGTTTTCAGGAGCTCTTTGGTGTTAGTGGTTCCAAGATATCCCATATTTTTCCATACTAAGCAGATCTGTGGTAGAGAACACGTACGTATATCATGTCATGTCTGTCTGCAGCCCTCTGCAGGCCAGGTCAGTGTTACACACAAATGGGTGTAATTTCCACAAATATACTGTAAGTATCACTTATCATAATAATAAAGGAAGGAAAAGCAATTCCCAGTGATTTTGCACAACTTTAAATGGCTCTTCAGGAAGACTTTGACCTTTCCTTGAGCCTCCTCCAGACTTCATTGTTAATCAAATATGCTAATTTACTTGAACAAATCAATTGTAGTTTGAATAGATTGATTGTTAATTTGGGCTTCTGTTTACCTGCAGCTCTCCTGCCGCCTCCTCTCTTCTTCTTCGTGTCAGAGTGGCTCCGCTCAAGTAGAGGTCAACGATAAAAGCTTACAGCAGAATATCCTGTCAGTCCAGACGGTGTTCAGTACGTTTGTGAAGTCAATTATGAATTTAAAATCAATAACAAAAGCAGAACAGACCAGAACAAAATACTACTGTGCTCTGGACGGGATGACAGCGGTCAGTCAGCCAGGCTCAGGGAGTCACTGCTATTATCTCCATGAACTATTGCGTGCTCTACATCAGCTCAGAGAGTTTACATGAGGCTGCACACCTGCAGGTCTCAGCTTCCTATTTTATTCTGTGCCAAGAAATGAAAGAAAAAGTTTTAAAAAGACCACAAGACAAACAAAAGAATGGTGAAATAGAATTACCCAAATAGGCTTGTATACCTTCACCAAGGTGTAGTTTACACGCACGGCTGTCAAGACTCATGTTCCTATCAATTTGCACATGAACCCAAGTGGACATTTGGATGTAATGAAGATATAGCACCAGCTGGGATGGTGGCGCAGTGGTTGGCAATTGTCCCTAGTACCAGTTCGAAGCGCGGTGAGGAAGGTTGCGTCAGGAAGGGCATCTGGCGTAAAAATCCGTGTCAAATCAACATGCGGAGTGATCCACTGTGGTGACCCTGAACAGGCAGCAGCAGAAAGAACTTGTAATGAAGATACAGCACTGATGAGAATGGACAATAAGGTCACAAACCAAGTGCCAAATTTGAAGAAGTTCTCTCAAGATGTTTCTTGAATGATCGTACAACCCGAAAACCTAACCCTAACCCTAACACCTCTGGAGATTTCTCCTTGTCCCTCTGGTTTCACTGGTTCCAAAAAGAGTGGAATAGAACAAGACAATGAGAAAATACAAGCTCCAAAGTGAGAACAAGAAGTGGACAGAGCGTAAAAACCACAGCTAGCGTGATCAAAGTTGTTACTGCAACAGGAACAGACATGCAGAGAACAAGAACTTTGCTGCTGGCTGATACATCTTCAGGGCTTAATTATTGTCTTCTTCAGACATTTCTCCCTCACAGTATTCTATCCATCAGGAAGCCAATACACAGACTCCTCTGAATAAAACGTGCGTCACTGCATCCGTTCCACTTTCACTCACAGATGTTAAAGCTACAACAGTGTTGTTTCATTAATGTTATCATGTAATATCAATGTTTCAACATGGCTCCTTGCTTTACTCCACTTAAAATCCTTCTGTGTTCTTCTTTATCGCCTCTTCCCTCCTCTCATTTGTGTTAAAATATGAAACTTGTCCAGCGTTCTTGCTTTTACAGCCCTGAGGCGAAGCTGTGAGCATGAATCAAGATAGTAGTGTTGGAGCAGGACTCATTTGGAGATAGCAGCATGTAGCTCTGATGGAAACCATAGTACATCTCAATATTGTCTGTTTACCCCCAGCGTTATCTTCATTACTTGTCGCAGTGTGGATTCACTGATAAGATGTATTAAAGTGATACACAGTCTGACACAGTTCACTGACAAGATCCTCTGGTTTATTTTATTTTTGGTGGATTTTAGATGAGATTCTGTGTGGGTGAAATTATCCTCTTTAGTTTGTAGCACTTAATAGTTGGCCCTCTCTAAAGACACTGTTCACACACAGACAAAGTAGTTGTGACCTCTCATCAGTATGTAGTTCTGGGGCCATGATGTGTTAACCACTTCTTTCTAAGTATTTGCCACCAACAGACACCAACAGTGGAAGTGATGGGTTTTCACACGTTGTCATTAGGAAGTTATTACAAAGCTTTTCGTCCATAGTACGGTTCAAAAGTTTGGGATCGTTTAGAAATGTCGTTGTTTTTGAAAGAAAACTAGATTCTCTAATATCACACTCAGAGATGCAGATACGACTGTCATAGCTAGAAACGGCTCATTATCAGCCTACATTAGTCCTGTGGCATGTTGTTTATGAAGCTTAAGCCCTCAGGGTCAGTGCTGGGCAGTAAAGCACTGTGGTGTAGTGGCCAAACCACACTACTGCAACTAGCACTGAGAAAAAAATCATTGCAAAATTTCTGAGCATCACAAACCCAGTGAATCAACTCTTTATTATCAGAATTTGAGCCACCCAGTATCTTGTGGAAAGTCTAGAAGAGCTGTAGAATTACCAAAACCAGTTCTTGCAATCCAGCCATGGTCAAGCTCAGTGAGGGATCAGGGTCGTAACGCTAGGTAACATTCACAATAAATGAGCCATTGACAGGTTTTTGAATCAATCTGCCAACAACCAGCCATAGAGTAAATCATTTCAATTCAGTTTTATTTATATAGCGCCAATTCACAACAAAAGTCATCCTGAGGCACTTTACATTGTAAGGTTTAAGACCTTACAGAATATAAGTAAATACAGAGTAATGTGTCCACTTGAGCAAGCACTGAGGCGACAGTAGAGAGGAAAAACTCCCTTTAACAGAAAAAACCTCCAACAGAACCAGGCACATGGTCATCTGCCTCGACCGGTTGGGGTGAGTGGAAAGAGGAGGGAGAAAAGAACAACAGGAAAGTCAAAGACAACAACAAGAAGCAGCCAACAAAACACTAGGCAGGTTGGTAGGACCAGCAGCTGCACACTGGTCATACAGCTCCGAGCTGGGGATTCCTGCAGAGAGGTACAGAGAGAGGGGGACAAAGAGGAAGAAGCAGGACTACGGGAGAGAGAAGACACACATGCCAAAATGATGCATCCCATCACCTCATTTCCACAGTTACTGTAGCCACCCTCCACTTTAAAACGTCAAAACTGGTAATTTCCAATAACTTCAGTAAAAAATTTTGAATTGTGGCTTCATCAGTGAACAAGCAGGGAGTCATGTCAGGAAAAGAAAATCTGACACTCCTGGAGTCCAGGAGGAATCAAAGGTCTAACCTTTGCATCTGAATCCCTAAGCATCATGTGTATATTCATATGGAGTCACAGTCTTAATATCCCAGAGGGACGCATTGTTGTTCTGAGGTTTATCTACTGTAAAGTATTAAACATTGTGTTGTTTCAACATTACAGTACATTCACCTGCGTAGCTTCAGAAACAACTGATTCATTGTGACACGCTCCACTGCTCTAAAACATCAGACGACAATCCTCTGAAGACTAATTCAACGAGCCCAGGGGACAACTGCTTTCCCACTTGTAAAAGTCAATGAACATAAGTTTTAGAATAGAGCTAACTTCTTCAGTGTCTGTCTGTCTCCTTCCCTATGAAAAAACAAATCAGAAGAAAACGCAGACTGTAAAGTGCCCCTAAGACAAGCAGATATAAACAATAACTGTCTTATGAGAGAATCTCACGGGAGGAAAGTGTGTGCTTCTGTGTAGGTGTGTGTGTGTGAGTGTCTGAATAAACATGAGGATAAGTTTTCATTATACATTATTAGTACATCATGAAACGGAGAAATACTGACAAGAAGTGGGACAGGGGGTCTGTATGGGAAAAGTGAGCACAGGTGAGGAACAATAACCAGGAGAGACTGAGAGGCGTGAAGCATCTGATGAGACATTCAGGTAAAAGATAATGAATGAATGATCACATGGATCATGGTCAGAGGAAAGTCTGAAAGGAGGAAACAAAGACAGGATCTAATAGAAGTGAGAAAGGAGGTAGTATGAAACTGTGGAAAGACTCTGGGACTTTGGGAACTGGGCTAAACTGGGATGAATACAATTAGATTTGATACTGTACCATGGAAAAGTGGAGCGAAAGAATGAGATGGAAAGAAAAAGGTATGAAAGATTAGGGACTATGGAAAAATGGATAAAAGTGTGTCATAAACAAACATTTGTCCACAGTTCTGGACGGAACACCTGCTCTGAAATGTACAGATTCCACGAAGTGAGTGCAAAGCATATGGAAAGAGCAGTTTTAAAAACAATGCTTGGAACAGGAGCAGACAGCTTTATTTTTAATTATGACTTATCAAATCGCTCTCTTTCCGGTTTCTTTTTAGAGCAGAACAGTCTTTACTCTCACTCTGTCGTTCTGCTATGAAACATTAAAGCAGAAGAGGAGCTTCATATCCGTAGGGAAGATGTACAATTGTGCAAATACTGACTATGACAAAGTTAAAAGAATAATCCAGTAATTATTATTAGTAAAGCTAAATTATTACTATTAATTATTTTATGAATTCAGACACTTTTCTGTGGAAATTACCATAGCCAAAAATCTTTAGAGAACAAAGACAACATTTCCAATCTCTTAAGTCTGGTTAAGATAAGTTCGTCCCTAACTAGGTTAGCGCATGTTCTTCCTCCGTCACTTCGTGGTTCCAGCTCGAAACTGTATGGTTTTAGAACATGGACATGGACCTTGAGGTCTCACCACATATTCTAAATAGGATCAAGATCTGGGCTCTGAAAGGGCCACTGCAGGAGTGTCCTTTAAAGGTTTTTGATCTATGGTTTGGGTCATTGTCTTGCTGGAAGACCCAGCAATAACCTAATTTTGGAGTGGCAGCAGATTTCTTTACATTAATCTTCAAAATGTCAGCATAATCTTTCTTATTGACCCCATGAATCTCAACAAGGTTCCCAAGGGTCTAAAACAGCAAAGCAGCCCCACAGCATTATGCTCCCACCACCACATTTGTTTATGAGGGTTAAAGTGGTGGTCTCCCTTTCTTCCTCAGACAAAAGCAGCATCCACGTCCCCCAACAGCTCAAGGTGGTCTCATCAGCCCAAAGAACAGACTTCCAAAACTAGTCCTAATATGTTAAACATTCACGGTCAAACTGGTTTTGATGTGTAGGCAATGAAGTTTTTATAAGACCATGATGAAGAACCAAATCTCATCCTGCACTTTTCTTAATGTAACTTTTTTGTGGCTATCCTCACCTTGTAATTCCATTCCTCCAGTTTCTAAATCAAGACTGATGTTGATTAATGCAGGTTGAGAAAACCCTGAAGCCTCAGTAACTTACTTACGTACTTTGCCAAACTTTGCAAAGCTCTTTCCGGAGCCACAGGCTCAGTTGTACTAACCAAGACAATTTAACTGATATTGGTGCATAAAATTGGCAGAGCTTCCTCCTTTAGGAACACAAATATCTGAAACAGAAAAAATCCAATCCAAAAGCCAATCACAGACCTCTGGTGTTGTTAGCACGGATCAGCCATGCAGAAAAAGCTGTGACACAGTTACTAATTAAGAGCAAACTGAGCACAATTGAGAGAGATAAAGGCCACAGAGAGTTGCAGCAGAGCCGAAAGACCCCGAGTTGCTGACAGGTGGTCAACTTGGCTGTGAGTGACAGGACAGAAGATGGAGCCTCACATCAGAAACAAGCAATCAAGGCTTCTTTGACCACAGGTAATCGTTAACGTTAGGATTTGATAATTATCCCCACAGGAAAAAGTTGTTTCCAGAAAACCAAAAAAAATCCTCGCTCTTTCTAAATACACCAAAGCAATAACCTTCTTCCTGAAACATGCCATTTTGAAACCAGGTTTTCAAATTGAAACGATGAACATGTCGCTGCAGGTCTTAGAATTAGTCTCTATGTTCAAACAGGCTTTGGCTGTGGGAGGACAGCCATTTGTTTGGCCTGTTTAGTGAGACAACCAAAAATACATCACAACCCAGAAAATCTTTACAGTGCACATTTACAAAGAGCCAGGCAGAAATCCAAAGCATCCAAACGGCTCTGTGCTGTAAGATCATTAATGACCCCCTACTGTTCCCTTCCTCACACTTAGACACAGTCAAGTTCACTGCAAGTCACTGAGATATCAAACCCTGTGTGCTCATCAGAGCTGCTTCTTTGCCAGTGCAAAGTCTCACCATCTGCCATCAGGAAAATAACGCCTGAGGAGTTTGAGGAGACGCGGCACAGAAATATGTGGGGTAACATGAGGAGGCAGGGGAGGTAAAGATGCATTAATGAGAGGAAACGGTCTGAAAGGAAACATCTCAGTCACACTTGATTACGGCCTCCACATGTGATAAGTACAAGACATCTTGTGTCAAAGAAAGGGCAGAGGACTGCCTTTGACAGCCAACAGGCTTGTACGACCGCATGACGGGGACAAATTAGACCTCAGCAGACTTCAAAGAGCGTCTTATTAGCTGCTTGGTGTCGTTTTGTTATGTAGCACATCAGCTACAGCCAGAAGAGGTCTGCGGGCAAATCTGCCCACATGGTAATTATTGTGTTAGATAATTGTGCCATGGAGTGACATCAAAGCCCGTCGACCAAGATACAGAGAGGCTTCAGTCAGAAAAACACACTCTTCAAGTGCTCACTGAGAGCCTGATTTACTAAGATCCTAAATAGCAAGTACAAAATTATGTTCTCAATCATGAAAATTGCACGTTTCATTGGTGGGTGTTTTGTGGGCGATCTACTATGAAAAAATGATGCAGGCGGTCATGTTTAAATGAGGGTTTTGTGTGTTTCACTGGTGTTCGCCACAGGAGGTCTTAGAATGACCGTGTATTCATGCTCCTTTCTTTAATGACAGATTTGACTAATCTTATGACTCACTGTTTGTTTGCACACGTGTAGTACACACAAAGTTTTAGTAAATTGTGTGCTACATGTTCCAGGTTCCAGCAAACGGCTTTTTAATCATCTGTCTGGTCTGAATTAGACAAAGTGCAGCTGGACTGACTGGGTGGTTTGTTGAATGGTTGATTCAGCCATCAGATAATATCACAGTTCAATTGGAAACTTCAACTACTTCATTCTGATAAATGAATTATTTTCTCCAGTGTTAACTCATCACCACGTTGTACAAAAGTTAGATATACACAATACTGACTGTACTACATGCAAAGCTGATAACAGGAATTCAACAGCCTTTTGCATTGAAACTGTGCTTTTAGTAGCAGAGAAACAATTGTCAAGTCAAAAGTGAAAATGAGAACCGTGACAAAATGTAGAATCATTTTCACATATGAACGGACAATGTTCATAAGCAGTGTTCATTTTGTCAGTGAAAACTCGTGGACTCTGTTGTGTTACTGCAAAGTCATGTGTGAACAACAAACATCTACAACATAACCATGGTTACTGTACAAAGATGGAGCCTCACAATGCTCAAAGGAAATAAAACTTACACCCAACTGTCACAGACAAAAACTAAACTAAAATGTTAAGTACTAAAAGTTAAAACTGCTTTGTGGAGACAATTTAATCCAGAAAAAAAATAATTAGGAGGTAAAACATGAGCTTACTGAAGCAGGAAGTTGGGTAAAATAAATTGGATGTGGTAAATGGGGCATGAAGAGGACTGATCAGCAGGAATACTCAGGAAGGATGAGTCAATGCATGCCGGGGAAAATAATAGAATATTAGTGCTGTAAATGGTTTTAGTCTGTTACAGACATGAGTCAAGAGAAAATAAATAATGTATTAAACCACAATACATGGAATCTGTATGTTTTAAAAAATACAACAAAAGAACAACGGTTAAATATCTTGATCTGCTGATTTTTTTTTTTCCTTTAACAAAGTTAACAGAAAATCATCAATCTCTGCACCACTCCCAGGTCACACACGTCTGTTTGAATCCTGCTGATTTCTAAAGCTTTTAACTTGTCGAGCTGTTTGTGTTCTGCACTGGTTAAATTACAGCTTATGTTCATTGGCAACAGCAAATAAAAAGTGTAAGTTCCATCTTCCACACCAAAAGAAAATCATCAACCAAAGAAAAGTCCTGACAATTTGTGATTCACTCCAAACTGAGAATGTTCTTTTCACTCGTGTTGTTTGTTGGAGCACAGCTATAATTCAGTTCCTCTGAAAAAATAAACTTACACGTAGACAACTTGAAAAATGTTGTTCAATTTCAGAACTTGAAATCACTACTTCAGTTGACCAAAAGCGTGAATTTGAGGATACTTCCTATAGCGTCGAGTGTTCCCCTTTCCCTCATGACATGATTGGAGCATCTCTGAGGAGTCTACAGGTCTTTTCTGATCAATATCAAAACAATGAAAACAATAAAGAAAGGCCTGCGCTGTTCTTCCTCAGGCTGTATAAGTCTTAATCTGTCTCGTTGAGGAATAAAGATGGTGATTATTATTATTATTAAGTGAGGTCAGTGATCCTCCATCTCTTTGTAAAAAATGACCAACATGCAAAGACCATTTATCACCATCATATAAAAGGTTTGCCAGGAGATGTTCAGAGCAGCTCTGATAAAATGCCTTGCTCAGGGGCATCCTCACAGGCCATCTCCAGATATTAGACCATTAATCAAGCACTTCTCTCTGTCACATTCTCCCACGTGGCTCATCTGTTTGAACCTGCAACAATCATCACTGCGAAGCAGCTTCTCTTTGCTGTCACTACCTCATAAAACTTAAATGCTTATTAAAGTAATGTGCATTCAAATTAAATCAACAGAAACGGATCCAACGAACGTTCTGCAGACACTCCGTTTGTTCTGTTGAACACGTTTCTGCACAGATTTTTAAGCCTGTCTGCTTTTAAAGTGTCAAGAATTTATAGCGTTGTAAACAAGCACCATAACTTCTTTTATTGGCAGAAAACAGGTGATTTGATTTAAGAGGTGTCACACAAACAGACGGATCGCTCATAACTTCTGTCAGTGTGAGTGTCTCTGGCAGCCAAGTGTGTTGAAGGGTTTTGTTTGGGGACCTTGGCGCCAGGAAACAGACAAAATGAGCAATGGGATTTAAAGTGCTGCCAGCTTTTGCCCCCCCCCTCACACTCACTGCAGGTGTGGTGGTTGGCTTTCATCAGTCTTATCTGGCCAACCTAAGACTAACGATCCTGGATAACCGGTTTCATGAAGCTGATGATCAGCTGAGTCAGCAGGACTTAAAAAAACCAATCCAGCTGAATCAGTGGAAGCAGCAGCAAGTTCAGCCTCCTCTGGTTCACTCTAGGTTACCCGATCATCATCATAACCACGTGAGAAACACTTCACACAAGATAAAACAGGACTACGTGCAGGGAAATGTGGATAAAGTGTGAACAGGATTCTGTAGAAAAACTAATCATTTTTCAAATACTAAAAATCTACAGTAGTATAGTATTATTACAGAGTATTCTGAAATAGCAAAAGGACCTGACTGATGTATAAAAATAATTGTTTTCATTATTTGTCACTTTACTGCTATAACTCTTTTGTCCCTGCTGGGATTCTGTAGGAATAATGACTCGGTTTCCCAGTGTTTGAGCTGTTAACTTCAGAGGATTAAAACCCGTTAACTGTGCAGCATAAGTTATCGTGGTGACTAAAACCAGTTAAAAGTGAGGCAGCTTCTTGGTACCACTGACCCAAGCTAAAGCTAAAGTTAGCAGGCAAAGTCATTAATGTCACGTCTTATATTCAGACCGTTAAAAAAGGATCTCAGTTCTGTCTGCCAGCTAAACCAACAGATCCACTCCTAGCAGTGATTTTTCTTATTTCAATTTTAATCACAAAGCCGCATTATTCTCATGTTATTCTGAACCGCTGTACATTAAAAAAGCATTACGTGCTGCTGGGAATGCAAACGTACATTTTGCTACACAAGTCATTCAAACATGTATTTAGTGTTTCAGAAGCTTTTCCTGGAACAATGCAGTGAATCTGCTGATCTATAACCTGTTGACAGGTGCAGCAGGGGTTGCTATGGTGATCAGCGCAGGTTGAACGAGAGTCATTTTATGAGCTCAAAGACGGTGACACAGTATGTTGCTGCTCTTATTTCACGATACTCCTTGTTCTGTTACACAGGGAGCAGGAAGGTGTTTAATCTGTCTGAGCATGTTCATTTACGTGTGTGTGTGTGTGTGTGTGTTTGAGGATGAAGGCTGCGGTTTGTCTGTGGAAAATGAGTCGTGTGTGGAGCTGCTGTGATTGATCCTCGATTGCAGCGTGAGCAAACAGAAGAACAAAACAAATGTTCTCTGGCTCCAGGCTCGGGTTGACTGTAATGTATGAGTCAATATTCATATCGACATTAGTTCCACGTCGCCTCGTTTACTTCCCACATTTAAATTTACATCAAGAGCTCTCGATGTTCAGACATGAAGAGAAATCTGATCAGTGTTTTTTTTTTTTTTACATGTCACTGATCAGAAAGAACAAAACAGACTTTAATGGTGAAGAGGAGGTTCACAAACTGTGAGGCGTCAGTGCAGCAATAAAGAACTTTTACACACAGGCTGACAGACGAGGAGGGTGATGAAGAGGCTGGTAAACAGAATGAAGAGAAGATGGCGTCTCTATGCTGGGGGTACAACAGAGCAGACACACACTCAGGACCAGTATCTCTGACGTCACACGTCATGAAGGCCTTTGAGAGCCTGGTCCTGGATTCCCTCCGACCTTCCTCACTCGAGGAAGTTCCTTCCCTTCATTACATTATGAAGTGAAGACAAACGAACAACAGATCGACTGTGTTGTCTTGTTAGGTTGCTCACAGATCAGCGACACATGACCTGCCGCTGGAAGCAATTAGTTTCTTAACAGGTGAAAGTGACGGTGAGGCTACAAGAGAGAAGCTGCTGCTGCAGCGTACATCAATGAGCTTTGAAGCTGAGAGAAAAAGGAGAAAGTTTCTTAGCATTGAAACATCGAGGTTTCTCACTCAAACTCTCATATGATGCGACAGACACTGAACAAAAAAACCTTTTCACTAACAGACAAACCACCGTACACAGCCTCAAAAGGCTTAGATTTATTATACAGATATAAAAGTCTAAATGTGGAGTTTTTCTTAACTAAAACTAACAATGTATTCAAGTGGAGCAGAGCGTAGCAGAGCTCATGCTAGTGCTAGCTTACATGTCGTAGCTTTGAGCATATTGCAGGGTTCACACATTAAACATTTTCTAATCCAGCCGCTGAAGGTTTCTGGATTGTTCTCGTTTATCACGGCGTGGGTCGCACTTTCACAGCTGTGCTCAGATAAATGTGTGTGGAACAATTATTCCCCACACATCCATAAGGAGCCATTAAAGTTTACAGGACATGTGGGTGAGCTGGCACCAGTTCTCACCATTTCACTTTCACACATTTGAATAACCATGTTTGTTATTCACAGTCTAACTGGAAAAAAAAGAGAAGAAGTATTAGACCAGCAGGTGGCCTCATTGTTGACTGTGTCAAACTCAGTGAAAACTTTGGTTTCTCGCTCTGAGGTTGAACACAGACAAGAATCAGGTCATAATTTAATTCTTTAGACAAACACGTTTCTTGCTCTGACTTACCGACACTCTCCGAGGTCCCCAGGTGTTAAAGGAGGTGGCACCTCCCAGCTTCCTGCTTTTATGCTCTTTCTGATGTCATCGATGATGTCATGGGATAAACCAATCATGCGGGGGGGATTGAATCGAGGGGTGTTGGGTTTAATTGGTATTTGTGTGTTTTGCAATAATGATTTAATTTGTTTAATGTTTAGTGTCTAAACCATTTTATTTGAAGGAGGTTGAATCACCCCCGAACCAACGTGGTTCTGTCTAAGCTGATTGGGAACTTTTTAAAAAGTGGTTTTCTCTCAGCAGAGTCAGTTGCTGTGGCTGCATGAACCTAATGTTCAAGCTAACTGAAGTCAAGTTAACCATAAAGTTTTTTTGTTTTACTTTTCTTACAGGTGGTAAAAGTACCACTTTTAGTCTACACCTGCCCCGTTCCCTCTACGCCCACTCCTAACTGATTCATTCACCAGTTAGTTTATCTTCCACCTCCTTCATCCTTTCCAGTGATTACACCATCCTCATATCAGAAAACCTGGACTGGCTGCTGTGAGTCATTTTTTTTTGTTTGCTGTTGTCAGATGAACAGACTTGATCTTTGGTAAATGTGTCATGATAAATAAATCCAGTGGTGTTAAAATATCAAGGTACAATTACTACATGACATATTGTGCCACAGTCTTCAATCAGCCAGCGTGTATTACTGGTTCATGTACGACTGGTTAACTATTGATCCCTGAGGGAAATGAACAAACTACCCTGCAGAATATGACGTTATTTAAATGAGCTTCACCTTTAGCAGCTGCAACGTCAAACTGACTCATGTCTTAATAACATTATTCTACAAAATGAGAGGTGCTTTTGGTACTCTTACTCTTGTATTTTGAGGTGCACTTGAAGAAGACTATGTGCAGAGGTGCTGCCAAAGGCTTCTGTGACTCGCTGAACAGCCCAGCAGCTGTGTGGAGATATTCAGTTCCAAAGGTTTTTTTTTTTTATTTGTTGCAACGTCATAACTAATTCCATAGGATTTTAAGTGCAGCACTACTTCCTCCCTTGTCTGTGCCCTTCGTGGTTCTTTGTGATGCACGAACATATCAACTTGTTTCCTGGAATAAAAGCTTCCTCTGATAATAATCCAGGCAGATTAGATCTTAACATGGTCACTTCTAGGAAGCAGGGATGGTGATTGTTAACAGCAAACCAAATCAGACAAGTTGATCTGAACACACGGGCACTAGAGGAACGTGAAGTCAGTCTCACGTCACAGGTGGAAACCAGGTAATTTCTGTTTAAGGAAAATTTAACTTCCTTCCTCAGTGTCTGCTCACTGGATGGCTGTTGGTTGACAGAAACAACAGCACAGGAAAACCACGTGTGGAGTTTCTCCACCCAGTCGCTCGTACACTCAGCAGCTGATGGAGGGGACACTTAGCTTAAACGGCTGGAAATGGTCACTTTTAGCTGCTCTGTGTTTTGGTAAATTGAGATCTGATTGAGTGTGTAGTCAGACAGGTCAAATGATGGTCGACATTTCCCATCTGCACGTCACTCCACAAAGAATATTGTTAATTATCAGTCTCCAGTAATCTGCGGCTCACTGTGTTCAGCCGAGGGTTTTCATAAGCAAAGAGGTGGATTGTTGTTCTGCTCTCACTTTGCCTCAACCTGTTTCATCTACTTTAGTTAATGACCTGCATTTTTCAAAATGACTTGAAACAGTGTGTGAGAATGTGCTGAGTTTTATGCATTAAGAGAGGAGAGTGCACAGGGAGAGAGAGAGGGAAAGATAATGGCTGCATTATGAGAAGTGAACCATCAGACCTGTTTCCCTAACATAATCCATTCTGCTCTATGGAAAATCATTTGGAGGAAACTGAGATCACTTCTTTTTGATGGAGGTGAACGGGGTTTGTATGTGTGGTTATTGTAAAGTACTGTGTATGGATTTGGTGTCAGATTAGTGAATCACAACAACTTGTGCAGCCACTGAAAGCTCCATCAGCATTCAGTGAAGACGTCAGCATCCTTCCTGGTCACAGGTTTCTTTTTATGTCAACTGCAAAATGGAGATTTCAGAGTAGGATGGATGCAGAAAACACCCTCCCTTTTCCTCTGCACCTCCATCCAGGCTGAGCAGGTTCCTCCAGCAGCTGGACGTCACACTGAGGAATGTGTATGATGTTATATGAAACCCGTCTGCTGTGGGGAGACGTATACTTGCATAATCTATTTTTTAATTCCTTAATTAGCTTCTTGTAATAAAAATAAATGATGACAGTGGTTTTCTTATGGAAAGAAAAACCCTTTATTTCAGAAATTACAAATTGTCACAATTAAAGGTGGTGATGCCATCTCTTGTTTTATGAGTGAGCAGTTAACTAGGGACGTTCCCACAACTAATCAACCTCTAGATCAAGACCAGGTAACAGCTGATGGTTCACGCTGTGCAGACACTGACGTGTCCAGTGTATGATTTGACAGTTTGCTGATAAAAGGCAGAACCTGCTACATTCACACGATAACTTTCATGACAACCGCGTTTGTTGGTTTTTTATGAGGAATGATTTTCTGACAGTGTAGCTTGTTGTGTGCGTGCAGCAGTTGTTCAGTTCACTATCCAGAGTCTTAACTGCTTTCACAGTTACAGGTGTTTCTTGACATAAACACTGGGTTTGATCTCTTTGCTCCCGGCTATATGAGCCTACGCTGGCATCCAAACATAACTGTTCCAGCACATTTATGCTAAATTATGTTATAATGTTACGACAAGAGATGTAATCACCTGCCACATTTAGTTTCTCATAACACTGAACAGAAGACGTAAATGTTACCCTGTGTTAGCCTTAAGCTATATATCATATATCATGTATTATATATATCATATCATATCATATCATATCATATCATATCATATCATATCATATCATATCAATCAATGTTGGTCACAACAATCCTTCCCAAAGTCGGTTCTTGGTTCTAGATCAGCACAGAGTTGCTGCTGACCTGGTCTGAAATGGAACACCTGTTCCAAACCAGCCCTCAGACTGACTCCGTGGAGCGATGTCCGGTCTCAGACCCACGACTCGTGTTAAATAGCAACAAGTTTGGGTGAAACAGCGAAATGTTCCTGCACACGTCTTGTTCCAAATGGAAACCCGGTAAAGGAAATCAAGAAAACTAACAGTGAAATCAAACAGACGCGTCAAGATAAGGAGAAAGTCAAACAGCAAATAGAAAAGTGAAAATGAAAAAGTTGTGGTGACTTTAAAGGTTTAGTGGGAGAAAATATGAGCGGTTCACATGCATCTACTGAGTACGTCCACTGTTAATCCCCTCTGTCACAGCTTCAGCAGTCTGGTGACTGAACCATGGCTCCGTGTCAGCAGACGACATTAAGGCTTTTTTCTGCTCCCAGCTCATTTAGAACAGAAACCTGCTGTGAGTCAGCCAATTACGAACAAAAAGACTTAAACTGTGGACTTATTTATCTTTCCTCAGATTCTCCCTGGTGTCATGGTGCAGCCCAGGGTGAATTCTCCTCTGTCTGACCTCCACCAACACCAACACTCGATTAGTCATGCCTGTTGGCTGGAGGCAGACCGTGCTGTGAGTCATTAAGACATAAATAACTCCTCAGCTTAAGCTCCTGTGCACTTCAGCTCACAAGCTTTCAAAGTTCTGCTTCCCTCAGAACTGGAATGGAATCAAGTGTTGTTCAATGAAGGAGGAAAAAATCTTGTTTTAAATACACACACATGCACTTTACATCAATCAGTTTAAATGATTGGAAAGAGAAATCTTCATGGCTCCAGAACCTGCAGACCTCAGGCCTCTTAGCACTAACACATAGTACTATACATTAATGTGACATTTGTGAGACAGAACATTATATTATTTATTGGTATGCATATTATTAGACCTGCAGAATCCATAAAACTGCTGAATTAAATATTGTGGTGGGCAGCAGTGACTGACAGCTTCAGTATGTCTCTACATTTTCTGTTTGAACACATTCTGCGTCTGTTGCAGTTATTCTAGGATCTACCAGGATCAGGTCTGACTGCACTTAGGTCTCTCTTAAATGAAATGAAATGAAATGAAATAATAAATTAGAGCTTATGTTGAAGATTGGGTCCAAATACCTCCGGTTCAGAATCTGTGCTGTCACATAGTTTATTCTGACCTTTCTCAATCCACCCAGGCATCATTAGCTCAGTGACTTTACCATTCACACTATAGTTATGTCGGTTCTCTCAGTTTTCACATGCCGCTGTCTGCTGAAGTCACATGGTTATAGTCACCACTGACACTTGATTTGTGTTATATTTCATTTAAAGAGCAGAGCTGATGCAGAAACTACCAATATATCTTACACCAATCAGCAATTATCTTATTATAGCACTCTTATGCTATTTTTTTCTTTCTCAAAAATAACTTTGTCTCCATCACTGGTAACTGCACTTCATGATATGACAACCAATTTAGCAATTTCACATGATTATTCAACAGAACTGATGTTCCCAATAAACTGAGCTCTGACTTTACGTCTGCATTATAGCAATTATAACAGAGCACAGTGGTAGGATCAAATATATATTAGTAGATTTCAGTGCATGCTCAGCACAAACCAACCTGTTCTATTAATGAGAGCTTTCATAAGTCAGAGGAGGCTTAACCAGGCTCAGCCCTCCTCCGGTCCAGAACCAGGTGATAAAGCACCTGAGGCTGTTCAATAACGACCAAAAACTCTAACAGAAGAAGAACTAGAACAATTTAGAGGTTCAGTTAGAAATAACAATAAGCTGCCATTCACTTATTAAAGCAAACATTTGAGCTAAAAGTGAGACCAAACTGATCTGGGATCAGGCTACAGTTTATAACGTCATAACTGTAGCGACTCCTTCTCCACGATATATTTAATACAGTCCCAAATGAAGAAAAGAGGGAAAAAGTCAGATGATTTATTGAGACAGAAACTCATTTATCACATTAATCTTGCAGCAGATTTACCACCTGCTCTGAATCTTGGCCCCACGTTATCTGATATTACTGGGGCCACAGATCAGGGTTTGAAGGGCTCTGCTCCACCTGCAGCAGGTCAATGAACAACTGTGATCTGGGTTAAAATAACAATGAATTTCATCAGTTCAAATCATCATTTTGTCCATGACAACCCGCTTCTTTTCCTTCTGTGCTCCCTGGACAGGTACTAACAACGCTACTACTATTATATATATATAGTAATAATACATATCAAAAATAATGATTTGTATGTTTATGTGTAGACTTACAGTTCATCCAGTCCTATGAATATGAATATTATTCAGTTCCCCACTTGACCCAACGCACCAAGCTGAGCACAAACTTGCTCTTTTTCTTCCTCTCTCACCGTATTGAATTAGTTTTGGCCACAGGACAAAACATAGAAAGAAAAGTGTCCTGACAAGTCAAATCAGCGCTGCTTTCTTAAACATTTCTTGGCATGGTGGAAAAGTATATGAAAATCTCAACATGTTCCCTCCCCACAGCGTCACAAAATGATGCTACCCACTTGGCGTCTCCATAGCGACACTAGGCGTACCCTTCAGCGTCACTAACTGATGTAT
This sequence comes from Ctenopoma kingsleyae, assembly GCA_032353495.1. Classification (NCBI taxonomy): domain Eukaryota; kingdom Metazoa; phylum Chordata; class Actinopteri; order Anabantiformes; family Anabantidae; genus Ctenopoma; species Ctenopoma kingsleyae. The sequence goes on from JAUBNQ010000023.1 coordinate 26,036,509, forward strand.
CGGGTGCGTCACTCTGTGGGAAAGATGCCAGCTGACTGTCAAACGTCTCTATCAAAGGAAATGGTCACAGGGTGGTTTGATGAACTTTAGCCACAAAAACATCAGGGTTACATTAGCTTAAAAGATAAAATAAGGACAGATTTGCTCACACAGTAAGTTGACATCCCTGTGCATCTTTTATCATCTGTACTGAGAAGCCAAGTGGGAAGTGTCATTATGTGGCACCGTGGGAGTCTACCCGTGTTTTCATGACCTCATTCTGTTTTTAACATCCTGAAGTCAAAAGAAATCCTCACCGACAACAATCAGATTTCAATTTCCACTTTTTAACCTACCCAATCTCCCCAAGAAGCGTGAAGTGAGTCAGTGTAAAAACCATTCCCACACACAGACATGAACCATCTATTTATTTAGAAAAAGCGTCTGCACGAACGAGTGCAGTGAGAGCCGCACACAGCAGCGGATGCCTCCAGCTGTCCATGCTCACTTGCTGGAAACAGAAGTTGTGGTTTCTGCCAAAAGAATACTTTGGACAAAAAGAACGAATAAACAAGTCTAATTATCCAAAACAGAGGGGAAATGGTGTCAAGCTGGCTGCTGAGGCTGAATCCTCAGCATAAATGAAACAGTGTTCTCCATAAATGCACACAGCAGTGAATTAGCATGCAGATTGTTCACTCTGTCAGCTTTTAAAAAAAGCTTGGTTCACCATACACATGCCTTTATTTAAAGCTTTTATTTGTGTTTTTCTACATGGTTGACATCATTACTATTCTTTTTGTTCTTACACTTTAACTGCAATTATAAGAAATGTATTATTCACGGCCTCTGCACAGTTATAGTACAACTGTGACATTCAGAGCATTCGCCTTCTGCTGATTTCCCTCTACAGTGATGAGGTTTCATCCAGCACTAGAGGTCTTCAGCATTTAAACTTATACTCAAACAGCTGCACGACCTCAGTGACCTCAGCCTCAGCCGGACTTTGGATTTTGCAGTAGCTTAAACCTCCTGCACTGCGATCAGCTGTTTCAGGACCATGAAACCAAGACAAAGGAAAATATTATCACAAAATACATAAGAGATGGGAACTAAAGTGTGATTTAGTCACTTCTACAGTAACTGTACAATTTACAGTTCTTCTAAAGAAGATTTAGGAAATGATGAAATTCATTTTCATGTTTTCAGGATCATAACACAAACCAACCTTATAATCTGTAATATTTAGTGATACTGCCATACGAACTAAACCCTAACATAATATAAAAGTAAACACCATGAAAACATCTTCTGTAGGACGTAAACAGGCTCATTTTAGCAGACAACAGCCGTTTAAACTCCACTGCAGCGTGTTACCACAGTTGTGTTGTTTCCCTGCTGAAGTTGGAAATAAGCTTCTCAGAGTGGGAGGAAAGAAATAAAAGGAAACTAAACCCAAGTGAAGAACAAACATGTTTCATATAATGGAGGGCAGAAAATGTCAAGCTGGTTAGTGATGCCTCATTCCCTGAGAAAATACCCGGGTGGAGTCTGTGGAAACAGACGTTCTCTGCTAATGTGCAGGCTGACACGAGTCTCCAGATGAAGCTCCCAGCTGGATGTATACATGAATAATATCATTTTATTTAATCATAATCCCATTTTAAATAAGCACTTTCATTTAATTTGACTGTTTAAATTGTCAATTAGAAAGAAACTAATCATTTACTTCGCTTCTCTATAGAACAAATGAAGACTTCTAGTCTTCAGTCCCACTGGAAAAATCTAGTTCCTGTTTTCTGAAGAATGTTTTTTTCACAGAAATGTTCTGTTTCACACTTTTAAGTTTGAAGTCTTTTAAGTTTAATGGACCGGTAGCAAGAAGAGGAACAAAGCTACAGAACTTTGTTTTTGTCTCCAGGAGAAATGCTTTTTCTTTGTTTGAACCCACATCATGATTAAAACTGATCAAATAATGTCAGACAATCTTACATTTAACGGTGACGCTTCAGGGGGAAAACAGAATCGATTCTGTGTGTGTGTGTGTGTGTG
>JAUBNQ010000023.1:26055060-26068063 GCA_032353495.1 Ctenopoma kingsleyae
CATTGCTTGAAGAATCCAGCTGTAATGTTACGATTAATGGTGAATTATAAATTCTATTGTTAAAAGATTTATTTGCTATTAGGTGTTTGCTATTAAGTATTTCGTATTGTATTTGGGAATTGTTTACATTTTACAGTAGATCTTACATCTTCTTTCACAAAGTAAGATAATAATTTACAGTGTCTTATACTTATGTGTTTCAATATTAGATAAACTAAACGCAGTTGAATGTAATTTTGGTTTATAATTGCATTGTTGAACATGATTCTAACTGAAGGATTATGAAGTTGGGATTTTGGAAGTTAAATCTAAAATGTGATAAATTATTGAAACTGGTATTTACAGATTTAAGTCAGTACTTAAGTTAATGATACTAAGTCTTGAAATGATGTTGTACAACATAAAACATGAGAATCAAATGAGAAGTATAGAACCAGAACAGAGATTATGAGCCTGTTTGTAAATGCAGGTCAGGTCTTTTATTGAAGTGACAACTATCTGGTCAGTCCAATGAAGAAGATCCACAGATTCTACAGATGGCGAGCCCCAGCGGGTCCTTTGGCATTCAGTGTCTACACAGTTGCTGAAAGTTTGAGGAACAACCAATCTGTGGTAGGATTGTGCCAATCTCCAGGAGTGGTACACAATTAAATACACTTCAACCGTGCATCTCAGATCAGATTTGCACTAAGTTGACCTTGACCAACAAGATTAGCACACACACACACACACACACACACACTGACTTGGCTTCACATAAAAACACTGTCGAGGAAAAACTCCATCACAAGGACAAAGATGTTAACTGAAGTGATCACAAATAAGACAAAGGAAATATTAGCAAACTATTTACACTTAAAGGACGTTTTCTTTTGGTTAAAAGGCCCAGATTTTATTTTCTTATAAATGTAATGTTATTTTCGCTGTTCACATCCAAGGCAAACTAAAAGTGCATCTGTCAAATGTATTGTGTTGTGATTGTTACACTAAACACTTAGCTCCTCACAGACCTAGAGCGAGGTGTACTTACCCACAGGTGAGTTACATTTACATTAGTCAAACTGATGTGCGTGCACTTGAACAGTCTTTGCTGAGTATGTCGTATTCAAATCCAGCTTCAAGTGAAGTGGGAAATAAGTCCTGTTTAAAATGCACCAGGCCATAAAACAAGTAAAATACAACAACGGGAGAAGAAAATGTAATTAAAAAGAGAAAGGGCCAAAGGAAAGGAATCTACAGTAAAGACAGAACAAGATCAACTAGAATCGGTGTAATATCATCCTCTCCGTCTCCTTGGCCAGTACCACGCTGCCAGTAAACTCACCACATCCCCCTGTTTGAGGCAAAGCTCAAAACTCATACTCCAGTAGGAAATGAAGGCATAGATCAAAAAGCTGGTGGGGAACAATATACCGTGGCAGCACTGCAGACATCTCATTTGGGTTAACAGAAACTGCAACATGGTTCAGTAGCACCACTAATGACTAGACTGATAGTGCCGAGTTTGATGGATGGGGCCGAATTCATACTGATTTGACTGGTATGCAACAACAGTCCGGATTCCACTGGTGGCTCCAACAGCGCTTGCATCCGGTGGGAACTCGTCATTTTTGTGACAAACTTTAGCTCATTGGTTCTCATAATATTAATAAGCCACTGTTTTTACTTGTTTAATGAGCTCTAAATGTAGACTGCTAGTGTGAAAAATATGATACGAACCATACATTAAATGTGTAGGGTCAAACATATTTGGATGATTGAATCAGGTGTGGTGGATGAAGAATTGTTGAAGAAAAGCTTCTTTTCAGTAGCCAGGTTAGGAACACCTTTCGAGAGGTCAGTGTGTCTGTGCCAAGTCTTGACCAGAGCACATACAGAGGGTTTACCACAAGATGTGAACCACTTGTAAGTTTCTGGAAGAACAGAATTCAGAAGTGTTTAGAGCTTTTTTATTGCTGCTGTTGTTGTTCTCTTGTTATCTGCTGTTCTTTTCTCTCTCCTCTTTGAGATGATGACCACCAACCCTGAGCCTGGTTCTGCTGGAGGTTTCTTCTGTTTCCTCTCCACTGTCACTCAGTGCTGCTCAAGTGGGACTGTTTTTCTACATAATTCCATGTAGATACGTATTTATTCCATGAGGTCTTAAACTTTACTCTTTACATTCTGTAAAGTGCGTTCAGATGACTTCTCTTGTGATTTGGCGCTTTATAAATAAACTGTATTGAATTGAATGACTATTTGCTCAGATTCAGCCAAATGCTTCAAAACTTTATAGTGCGCTCCTTTTCACCTGCTGAAAGAAAAGCTGAAGGCCAAACACCTTCAAATCAAGTAGAGAGTGAAGACAGCTGCAGTAGAGGCCTGCCAGAGTCTCACCAGCGATGAAAACCAGCATCTGGTGGTGTGTGGGTGGCTTCCAGATTTAGTGGATGAGTGAGTAAACTTGGTTTTGTTTCTTTTTTACACAAAAAGAACCCATGAGGCTGTTCACTCAGCTTCAGGTAGCTGAGGAACTTTTACTTTCCAAATATAAACGTGTTGCTGGTCCAGTTCAGTTCGTTAAAATGACCTCATTAGCCGTAGATTGTTGATTGATTGAAGTTTTATTTCTGAGACCAATCACATGAGTGGCTTCTGCAAATGATTCAGATGTCCTGTATGACGTTAATGATCGTGGTCACATTCAGATTTGTTCGCACTGTGTGATCAGACATATCCGTATACTGGAAGAGTAACACAGAGAATTAGAATTTAATTCTATGTCAATTCAGTTTACATGTACAGCATCAAATCACAAGAAATGTTCAAAAATTCATCTCAAGGCTCTTTATAGTGTAACATAACCATATATAGCATTATACATGAAACCCACCAGTCTCACTTGAGCAGCACTAGGAGACAGTGGAGAGGAAAAACTGCCTTTAGCGGAAGAAACCTCCAGCAGAACCAGGCTCAGGGTGGGCGACCATCTGCCTTGACCGGCTGGGGTGAGTGGAAAAAGAAGAGAGACTTATATCTTATGACCATAATCATAATTTATGGTAATATTGTTAAAACAGCTATTTTATCCCAAATTGGCTGTAAATGTGCAAAACTAGCAAAAGTACAACAATCCTCTTCATCTGCCAATATTGTTTTGGATGAAATATGCAATATATTTCTGACATGTGTGGCATATGATGGTGGACGACATGTCAGAACCTTCATCACTGATCACTGAGCAACTGACTCTGGTGCTGAACCATTATTTCCAGCAGTAACTAAGTCTGGATCCTATTTCTCTTTTACCATTGGACACTCCTCACTGTTGCTGTTATATACTGTATGAGGCTCAACTTGCAGGACTGTGCAGGCTCCACATTGAATAGAACAAAAAAAAAAAAAAGATCGCAGCAGACGTGCAGCCTTTGATCTCTGGCTGGCATGCCCATCTGGTTTCCTCTCCCCTCCACATCTTCTGCCAGATGTACAGTATGTTGTGTGCCTCCGTCTGTGCATATCACTGCATTCTCACTTACCTCTGTCCTTCAACTCTTTATTTCCTCCTTTCCTCCACATTCCCGTTCTTCTCCTTCTTTCCCTCTGTGACACAAGCAAATCTTCATCAATTAAAAGGTTCTGTCATCTCTCAATATGTTTCCTCTTCTGATTTAATTTCCCTGCACTTATAATTTTCTGTCCAAACTTGATCTTTTCTTACATTTTGAGTCACCGTGTTTTCTGAATGTCTCTGACAAACAGACAGACCACATCTTTAATTCATACAGAGGATTCTGGAAATAAGCCCACCTTAAAGCAGCAGGTGTTTGGTGAAACAAACTTCTGTATGTTTCAGAGATCTGCAGATATTTATTTGTTGGAAAAACTGATGCTTCTCTGTGATATGAAAATACATGCAGGACAAAGTGGGTTTCCATGGTTCTGCTGTGTCCATGTTTCAGTCCATACTCATATGTAGAGATTAGATACACTGAGAGATGACATTTAATCACCCCAAGCATCAAACAGTTTCACCTTTTTCCTTATGGAAATCTGTCATGTTGTCATACATTTCTATTCAGTACAGTCACATCAGCTCTGAGATTTTCTAACTGAGGTGTAGAACAGGTGAGAAGAGCAGAACACAAAAACACTGTACACATATTTTTGCATTCTTTCCATGTCTGACATCCTTCTTATAACTGCAGAGTTGGACTGAAAATCATCATCATCCAGCAATAGATGTTGATGTGCATGAGTGTATGTGTGAGTAACCCCCTTCATCAAGCAGAGTTTCGTGGATATTTCACTCAGGGAAAACATGATTAAAACACAGCAGCAAGCCTTTTCTTAATTCTCCTTAACACATCAGTATACAGTATGTTACTATGTCTTATACTGTCGTCAGTGGAACCAGAACCCGAATCAATAATGCAAAACGATTTATTTGAACAGAGCTGTTTCTTAGTAATAGAGCACTTGACTAACTAGAAAAGACAGAAGCAAATACAAGAAACAGCATTAAAAATAAATCACAAGTAGAAATATTATGTGGAGAACGTTGAACAGGAGAAGTCTGGGAATGAAAGAAGGAAAATGATTCAGTCATCTATCATGAATAAAATCAGCATTAATGTGTTTGTCAGTGATAGAACGGGAGAGGAACTTATTATTAAGGTAAATGTGGTAGAGACTGTTGATGTGGCTCCTACAGACGGCGGCGATGACTACACCACTGTAAACTCTGTCAGAAGGTTCCTGGGTCACTATCAGCAGGCACAGTGAATCTAACACACACTGCCCTGGACTAACCTCACTGTTGCCCCTGTCACCACATTTTTTAATTTAGAAATTCCCTTCTTTCCATCTTCCAGTCCCCTCCCATTGGTGTCAGATCAGTGATGTAGGTCAGAGAAAAAGAAGACAGAAGCCTGAAGTCAGACACATTAGCAGCGAGAATCGGGTTAACCCACATGATCCATCACGATCAGCCCAACTAAACCTCATCTTCTATTGACTCAGATATCGAAATGTCTCCAGGTGCACAAAGAATTCAAAGTACCATAAATCTCCTTAAAAGAGCTCCATGGGTTATTTCTTTTCCTCTGTATCTAAATGCTCTCCAGGTGTCTGTGATCGGAAGCACTGATTACATGTTGTGGACTAAAAACAAGAACTGTAGTCGTTTTTATAAGATAGTTTCACGTTATTACGAGATACATTTCATTTTATAACGTGATACTGTACTTATACTGCATGTATACTGTACTAATGTTATTACGAGATCTGTACAGCGATCGCTGAGAGAGAACTGACATATACTATCACATAATAACGTAAATGTACAGTATCTTGTTTTAACATGAAATATATCTCATAATCACGTGAAACTATCTTGTAAAAACGAGAACTGTATTGTGTTATAAGGAGATACTGAGCTTTGCAGTATGTTACGGTGGATGCTGAATTCAAACATGTCGACCCATTCACCCCAATGACAGCTACTCACCCGCTCTGGTCCAGTTCATGTGCACAGTATAATAATAAGATGTTAAAGTTTTGCCAGAGAAAGTACAGACAGACTTCATCCCTGTTCTGTTCAGATTCTTTAGATTGGGTTTGAAGCACCTTCGCACTGTGACAACAAAGGCGATATTAAGCCGACGATGAGATTTAATTCTATTTCTATTACTTTAAGTCCTTTTAGTCCAGATAATATGTTTCTACATACGCACAGACACACTGATATTCTGAACAGGATTATGAATAATGACTTTTATTCTCTGTCATTGTCGTGTCCTCTTCAATTGTCACGTTAAAAACAAATGTTTCCATGATGAACATTTACCTGTCGCATGTTTTACTGTATCCATTTATCATCACGTTACACTTTCCCAGTGTTTCTGAAGGACATTTTCTGAGTGACCTCGTTAGCTTGACAGCGCAGGAAGAGGGCCATCCATGACTCATCTCGCCTCCCTTCTTCTCCTCTCAATCCTCAGACAGTCCTTCAGGTCACACCGGTGTAATTGGATCATTGATTGCTGACAGGTCTGATGCAAACCGGCGCTGTACGGACAAACGCTGAAGTGACAGGCAGTCGAGATGATACATACCTACATCAACCTCTGGGTGCAACAGCGTAAACAGACACAGCCAGCTGGATACCTGCCGCACAGACGCCATGAAGAGCCGGAGATGGAAGCCAACAAAGACAGACAGAGAGGAAGACAGTGACGGAAATGACAGTGACAAATGAAAAAGTGTAAACCTCAGGAAGAATACTTGTTGCTGTGGTTGGAGCATATTTAGAATACAAATGAGCAAAAATAACAGAAGAACACAGACAGAGTGAAAATGTTCTTTAAAAAATGCATTTTCAACAAACTGTGATGCACACTGCACTCACTCACTCACTCACTCACTCACAGCGAGTCAAATCTGACCACGCTGGTTTGTCCAGAAATCAGTTTTAAAAAGCCGTTAACTGCAGAACATATTTTTATGTTTTCTAGTTTCTCAATAAACCACATGTAGTTGCCATGGCAACTTTATACTTCTTTTCATGTCCCAGTGCAACATGGACATTGTAGTTCAGAACAGAATGAGTCAAATAGAAATGATTCATTTACTCATACATTTCATTTTAAGGTTAAATAATAAATGCAGCAGCTTTGCAAAAGTTTGAGTTATAGTCATATTGTACAGTCATCTAAAAAAAACAAACATTAATCGTGAGGTGAAGTGAGATCAGGATCAGTCCTTTGGATGTTTCACAGTTTCTAAACACTGTCTGTGATTCTGCAGCAGGTTCAGATGCGGCTTTGACAAACAGTGCGCGTCATTCTTTCTTTACCGATTAACGAAGAAGATTTCTGGCAGCTGGAAACGTGGTCACCTGCAGCTGATGCAGGAAGCACCTCAGTACAAAGGGACTGTAAAGTTCAGTGGAAGCGGTTACAGCAGTTCTCCAGGATCTGAGATGCATTTAGCAGAGATTTATTACTCTTAAAGGTCAAGGTGAGCTGTTATAAATCATCTGAGTGTGACATTCAGCCTGAAGTGAAATATTTCAGCAAACATGAATTTCTGTATGAAGCTGCTTCTTCCTTTTATTCACGTGTTCATTAAAACACGTTGATTCTTTTATTACTCTGCATAAAGCAGGTGATAAAGCAGGCAGCTGGTAATTAGAAATAAAGTGGATGCTGCACTGGAACCAGCCTCGTTTAGGACCGTTTCAGACCATTCTGTGTGGCTCACAGCAGGGAAGCAGCACCACCTCCATCAGAGGGCCAGAAACTCCTCGTCCTTCGAGTTTTGGAAAATAAGTTGTCTATGAGTCATAACACCGTTTGTGGTGTACAGTAGGTTACTATTTCTTTCTTGGTCGTGAGTTCCGGCACTGTTTTAATAAAAGACCTGTGGGTCGGGACACTGGGGCTGGCAGCAAATATGAAGGTTCAACAGTGCGGCGAGAGCAGCTGTGAGAGCTGAGTCAACAGAAACATCTGAACCAAGGTAATGTCACCAAGTCACGACGTCGGGGGAGGCAGGAAGCAGGAGGCAGGAGGACTGAAGCTGAGGTGACTTAATGGAGAAGAAGGAGCCCGAGTCAGTGATGGTTAGATAACCGAAGCATCATCCCCACAATCTGGACAAACAGCCCACACAAACGTCAAACCTCCGCCTGTTTGCTACAACCGAATCTCTCATTACTATAAAGCAGCTGTAACATATGAACAGTGAACGTGACTTATGTAATACACAATATACAGTACATACAGTATGAATATGAATATTAATATTCATGTAATATTAAACATGGATTCATCAGGGGGACACAAACAAACACATTTTCATATGATGACTGTCAGTGAAATATCTCATTTTGCATTATCAACTCTTCTTCTGTCTACACCGAGCTGTGGTGCTCAAACCACGTTACTACGGCTTCTATGAAATCATGGCAACAGGACTAAAATGGTGAACACATCACAAACCTGGTCTAGAAGAGTTGTAGGGATATTTATCATGTGAGCAGGGAGCAGAGAGGCCGACAGGAGCAGGTTGCGAGTACATGTGCTACATGGGCTCTAAAAGCAGCAAAGCGTGAGGATCATCTGGGTAAATTTTAACGTTAAATGCTGCCTCGTCATCCAGACAACGACGACACTGACACCACGACTTGTATATGACTCATTTCTGGGAAACACGTTGCGGTTGTGCGAGTTGCTGCGTCAGACTGTATCAGCACGAACCGGACTAGAACTAAACTAGTTGTCTAGTTGGAGTTGGCTGATCCACCATTTGTGTGTCAGCAGACGAACAGGAAACAATCCCATGATGCAGCTCTGAACTGTCCTTTAATGGAGACTTTCTCTCTGCTCTCTCTGACTCCTTCTCTCCCTCCTACATCTGCTCCAAACTTTTGTTTTGCCTCCCCTCACTGCCACCCCCTTTTCTTTTCCTCTCCTTTGTATTCCCGTCTCTCTCCTGCTCTCTCTGTCACACACCGACAATTCACAGCACATTGTCTCCTGTAATTATAACTGAATTATCATCACAATCAAAAGCTCCATTATCACTGTTATGACTTTGGCCTCTTAATTTCTCCCTCCCCTTCTCTTTCTTTCTCAACATCTCTCCCTCCCTGTCGCCCTCTGCTTCTGACTCCCACTCTCTTTCAGCTATTATCAGCTCAGAGTGATGCTCTGTGGTGGGAAAAGATGGACAGATACAAAGACAGAGAAAGGGAGGGAGAGAAAGTGAGACTCCCCCCCTCCCTCCGCCGTGTCCTTGCCTGACAGATTGTGGCAGTAATGAATGTGTGTGATTCCACGGCACTCGGCGCTCCTGGCATTTTAATTGAATTTTTTATTTCTGCTCTTGAAGAGGAGTGTGAGGGACTCAGGATGAGGATGAGTCAGTGTGTGTGTGAGCAGGTGTGTGTGTGTGTGTGTTAAATACAGTAAGTCTGAAATTCAGAGAGGAGAGGTGGACGACTGTAAAAAAAAATCCTTCCTCCAGACAGTGATTGTTCACTATCTTTGATGTTATCACGTTGAAAATCATTCCTTACTGAACCATAGTTATGTCTCAGCAGGTCCCTGCTCCACCTACACCACCCTACACCTACACCCTGACCCACCACTGTGCCTCTACAGGTCACCTAACTAACGCATGTATTGGTGATGAGCGCCTACTGATAGTCGTCACCATCAAAACACTTACTGTAAAAAGAAAAACACAGAACGACTTTAAACATCAGAATTAAAAACAATGAAACTCATGAAATCAATCAGAACTTTTCAGGCGTTGTCGACTGAAGCTACAGTTCACTGTGTCGACCCATTTAACACACACACACACACCTGGAGCTAACATCAAACTAATGAAACTAATCCCGAGGTGTCAAATTAAAACGTTGCGTCTGCTACATGTTCAGTTCAACTCAGCCTTTATCGATTATTGATTTGTTTCATATCATCTTTTGAATCTAAGACGGCATCGGTTCTTTGCGGGTTTCAGTGATGTTGAGTCCTGATATCAGCTGTTTTGTAGGGTCCGTGTGCAGACACAGGTTCAGGTGTGAGATTCTGCATGTGTGTTTATGAAACACAGAAAAGTTAATAAAGCAATAAGACAACAGCTGCTCCAGGAGCTGCAGGTTAATCTCTGACCGGTGGACTAAATCCCACCTTTAATTTTCCACATTCATGTCTCTGTTTATTAGTGCTGAGAGACTGCCCGCTCAGCTTCACACTGATTAGATGTGAGGTAGAAGATGCCCCTTCGTTTTCATACTCATCCACACACGCTTTGGATGAGGAAGACGAAGATAAACAGAGAGTTGTTTTGCTGCATTTCCTCTCAGTGTGCGCTGCAGGGGTGGAGTTGGAGGTGTTTGTATGTGTGTGTCTGGGAAGATCTGGTGGTGCATGTATTGGCACATGGTTCAGTAAATGAAGCTTTCTGTTTTTGTTTGTCTCTCTGTGTGTGTGTGTGTGTGTGTGAGACCTCAACTGATACTGCAGCTCACACACCTTCTGACCAGTTGGAGATATTTACCCCTTCTTCTTTCAGTGAGGGTGAGCATACATCCTGTATTGGCATCCTGTGACTGAGGCTGAAATAAACACGTAGGTGGTAAACAGGGTTTATTTGTTACATAAGTGAAAGAGGAAATCCAGGTCTAAGAGTAAAGAGATACAGTGAGAGACCAAACTGCTTATTTCCTCTAATAAGAAGAAGACGGGGGAAGATAAAATGAGCTGGAGAGTGAGGAAGTTAAAACATAGGAGCACCGGAGCAAACAGTGGAAAAGTTGGGTGGAGCACATAGTTAGAGGAGCTTCAGATGGATAAATGAGAGCTGGACTGCAGCTGGAGCATCCTGTACAGTACAGATATCCTCTGACCAATGGAAGCATGTATTAAACTCTTGACTGCACACAAATTGTTAAAGTATGTTTCAAAAGGTTAAAGTTGGTTAACTGGATCAAATCAGCATGTGTGATCTGAAGAGAGCTGCTGTGTTTGTATTCAGGAAGCAGCTGTTATCAGAGAACAAACTCTAGAAGCTACTGTTCGCTCGCGGCTCAGCAGACGGACACAGACACCAGCTGGTGAACACAGTGGAGCATTTAGCAAAGAGTAATAACAGGCTGTAGAGACAATGTTCCCCTCAGGAGCTGGTGGAGACTAAAAACAGAGCTAAAAAAACAGTGCTCCACATGAAGGTTCACGTTGCTCTGGAACAGCTTGAACGAGACGATCATGTCATCTGCTTTGAATATCATCACCTGTTAATAGCCGTTATGTGTTGGTGACAGAGTGACTGCAGAGGTACCAGCTCTAAAACCATGGATACACCTTTCTGAGCACCACAAACCCTGCAGACAGACTCTTTTTATCACAACCATTTGGAGAATAATGAAGCATAATTCTGTGTATGACAACAACTGATGACATTTGATTTAGTTTGATTATTGTTGGGGAAATAAAGCTCATTTGTCTACAGTAGATGTATCACATTTAGCAAAAGTGATCATGATCTCAGTGAGACTTCCTGAGCTTAACTAGCTGATTTGACTGTGATCAACTGTGGAAATACAATGGACAACGTAGCTACGAAGAAAAGGACATTTCTTAATGCAAAGTACTGAGTAACAGAGTTACCTCTGAATAGAAGAGGGCCGATTTATCCGCACAGCGCCATGAGCATCTGTCTTCAAGCCATTAGCCATTAAAATGATCTTGGGAAAAAGTGTGCAAGGATGTAAGAGAGGAGAACGGCAATGAAAAGCTGAAGGTGCCCGAAGGAGAAGTAAAAGAGGAGGAGGAGGAGGAGCAGTGAGAAGGTGTGTGAGAGGAGACAGGGGTTTTAAACTTCCTGTCTGTTCGGGGGCTCAGTGGATCAAAACTGCACCCAGGTGAGATTCTCTGGGTTGATTCTCAAACCCTGAACACTGTTGAATACGGAGGCATATTAAATTGAATTGTGTCTGCGAATGACTCCTAATGGAAAAACAAATGAACCCAAACTGTGTTAGAAGTGTGTTGAGACCTATGAGTCTGCTCACGTGTTCCTCGGAAGATGCGTGTGCAATATTTCACTACCACTTTGAGTATTGTGGCTGTGCTGGAAGTTCTCATGTAAGTGTTTGCACGATCTCTGTGTGTATGAATGTGTTTTCATATGAGTGTGTTGGTATTTGTGAGGATGGTTTCAGACGTGGCTATGTGTCGTCTGCAGGGTTATGTGATGCATGAAACTAAACCTCCTCCTCACCAAGACAACCACTGCCTGAGTCTGTGAATGCAGCAGCCATCAGGACTTCTGATCAGCAGCATCCTAATACACACCTCACAGTCTCTTATCTGGACCGTGTTTTATGATACATGACCCGAAACTCACTGGAGGAAAGAAGGTGTGACTGAATGTCAGCACTGCAAAGTAGAGGGACAGGATTTATGTCACAGATCACAGAGAGACAACAAACCTGGAAACAACATTGTGCAAGTGGTGATTACTATAAAGTCTGAAATGAAAGCGATTTAGCAGCACTGGCAGGACAGAGGAACCAGCAATGGACCATTAATCATGAGCAGTGTGTGACACACACATGCACATGGATCCATTTGTCTGCATGTCACATTTTATGAAAGTATTTGATGCAGTTAATAACATGTATTTTCTATCTTTTTAATCCCTAGAACGGAGGCAGGGAACCTTGGTCCCACAGTGCTGCGGCTCTGCTTGTTTTTGCTCTTCCCACTGCTGATAACCTGGATCAGGTGTGTCCAGACACCCCTGCATCAGAACATCAGCATACCTCCAAACATGGTCTGAATTTAACACCCACCAAGCACCAGATACGGGTGGATTTTCCATTTGGTGAGCAAACTCAGAGGACTATCTGTCTCTGTCGTGTGTCTGTGCAGCAGTCTGACATTGATATTTCTCTGAACGCTCACTAATGATGGAAACTGGAACGGAGATTTTCTCTCTTTGTATTTTAAGCCGACCTATCTCTTGTCTTTGTGTGTGGGTTTTACACTAAAAGTGAAAACACGGAGCATCTGCTTTTTTCTTCTGAAGCGAGATGTTCAGGGACCATACAGAATGTAGGTCATTCGTGTTCCAGAAAGCTTTCACGGACCAACCAGAGTGTAGATCTGTGCTTTGGAAACATCTCGAGTTGTATTCTGATTTTAATGACTTCAAATATGAAGTTCATTAATTTAATAAACACTAATCAATGTACTTATCACAAATGTGTGTGTCTGTGTGTGTGTGTGTGTGTAGTATTAGTAGTGTTCATGTTTATGTGCATAGGATGTGTTTAAATCTGTGCATGTGGCGCTGTGTGTGTGTGTGTGTGTGTGTGTGTGTGAAGGACTGAAACGCTAAACAAAGGCAGAAACTCTCTAATGCTGTAGTCGACTGTCGCTATAGCAACGCAGGTTAAGGTGACTCTCATTGTTGCAGCGGTAATGATTTGAATAACTCGGAGGGTCAT
>JAUBNQ010000023.1:26104293-26115619 GCA_032353495.1 Ctenopoma kingsleyae
AAGTGCACACTGGATTTACCAAAGTGTACAAACAAGACAGAATTAAGATGTCTAATAAAATGTAAGTCCATTGGTTCCCTGCCACCACTAAACTGATGAGTTAAAGTTGTTCCTGATAATATAGAGGTCATATAACAGGAATAGTTATTATTTAATGGCATCAGTTCTGAAAATACAGCAGCTGGACCAAATGGTTGTGGTTCTATCCTGATATCCAAACTGATATCCAGTGATTTAGAGTGTGCCTGTTTGTCACATGTCAGAAAAAAAAAACTTAATACACACTTTTCCCATCACCACTTTAAAGCAGTATTCAACATTAATGTATCCCATAATTCATAGTGGTGTACAGCTCTAACACCAGTGTAGCTGCAGTAGCTGGATTTAGTACCGACAATAATCAAGACATGAAGACCTTAAAGTTTATGTCGTATGTCGAATTCAATCTGAATATTATTCACGTCCAGACACTACAAAGTTCTAGCAGAACATCCACACACACCATCTGTTCTTCTTCAAGAGACTGATCAGATTAATATCACATATCTGACACTGTCAAGGAGAAATATTCATGAAGCAGGAATTGCAGCACACACGAGGGATGCTGAGATCATCTTCATTTATTAATAGTCGTAGTCCGTTTGCAACACGTTTTGCATCACACATGAGCACAAGGAGCCTGAGGAGGCCACAGTGTGAAATGCTCTTCTGCTAGGTAAATAAAACAAACGGAGATGATCTATACATCTGTCACGTGAGCAGCAGTTGCTACTTCATGAAGATTTCCAGCATTTTCCTGCTCTTTCCTGCTGAGTTTACAGCTGTGCACGGGATTATGATCTGTTCGTTCACTTCAAACAGTATCTTCCATAGCTAAAGATTCTAATATCAGTCTCTTCTGTGAACACCAGACTAATGTGTTTCTGGATAACTTAACCTAATGCCTTTATAAGCTGTTTTCTCCTCTCAGCTCCACAATGTTAATTCATCGATTTTTTCCAACAACAATCACAGCTTTATTTTGTGATGTATAGTTTTTGTGTTTGTTGCATTAATCCAACCGTGTCCCAGTTAGCTGTGGCAAATAGCACAAATCTGTCACTACCTACACCCACTGTTTATAGCCTATGGTGTACTCTACTCGTTTGCATCTTTTAAATCCCTGCTGCTTCACACAATCAGCTGGATTACTTTAATACTGAAGGAAAAGTGGATCTGATGATTGGGACATGATCTGACGAGACCGTGACACCGCTGTAAAGACCACTGACCACAGCGTGCGACTGATGCGATTTGACTTTGAGACGTGTTGTGATGTTCAGATCTGGGGTTAGCCATTCAGAGCATCACATGATCAATATATTCTGGAAATTCCTCTGTGTAATGCTACTGTTCAAACATTCAAAATTTGTTCTGCTGGCAGTGAGACACCCCACCAATGAAACCTGTAGCGATGCCTGTTTCATGTGGGACAGAAAGACCATCACTGGGGTGCTTTTTTGACAGCATAAATCTAGCGCACACACTTGAATTGGTATGAAAAGGTAAGTGCATCAAAGCTGGCA
The DNA here is from genome assembly GCA_032353495.1 of Ctenopoma kingsleyae. NCBI lineage: Eukaryota > Metazoa > Chordata > Actinopteri > Anabantiformes > Anabantidae > Ctenopoma > Ctenopoma kingsleyae. The sequence continues at coordinate 26,105,859 of JAUBNQ010000023.1, forward strand.
GCTTTTGTTATAAGGTGATCCCTGGCTTTTATCAGACATTTGACAGTCGAGGAGACGAAAGGGACGGAGAGATCGGGGGAAACGCAGTAAACATTGTTGGGCAGATGTTACAATTACATGGTGTGTTAGAGTCCTGGTTTGTCAAATGGTGCATCTACCACACACCAAAACATATTAGTGAGGTAAACATCAGAAAAGTGTTTCAGTCGGAGGTGTGACTAAAGCACCTCTCCTGCCTCTGAGCTGGAAAAGGCTGCTGACAGAAACAAACACCTGCTGCCAGAACTTGACAGAACAGCTGCAGAGTCTGAAAGTATCTGTGCAGCTGGAGGTGGTGCACTTCACCTGATGATGATAATAAACAATGTTTCTGCAGAACTGTGGGGCTTTAAAAATGATATTCTAAAATATAATATGATTTTTTTTTTTAGTATGTGGAATTTGCTGGATGCACCTGCTCAGTCCATTTTTGACGTGTGTGTGGGACTGAAACCCTCCTCACACAAACAGGGAAACTGTCTCGTGTGTGTAGTGAGAAAATATGTCTTTGTATATTGTGCATGTTCTGATTATTTCAGCAATTTGACCTCTGATCAGTAATTAGAATATCCCATGAATAAACACTGCTGAAATAAAAACCAAATGAGTTACAGAGGATGATTTCAAACCTAATTCGAGTGCTTCATTTGTGCATGTCTGACCACAGCAGTAGCACTTATCTGTGGACCAGAAAGTCCTCTGTGGTAGTAGTATTTATTATTAAATCATTCAGGCAGCCAATTGTGACATTGCTCCTTGTTGTACAACAGTTTTTCTCTTATAGAAATATTTCATTCTAATATTCTTGGTGCTAACTGCCTACTTCAAATTCCACCAAACCTTGGTGGACTTTGAGGTTTGCTTGATACCACTGTTGATATCACTTGCTGCAGGTTTTTTCAAGGGCACCCCCAGAAACCTGGTTGAAGCCACTGACAGCCACTTCTTTGACGATTCTCTTGACTTATTTCTGTCTTTCTAACATATAATCAAACATGACACTCAACAAACCCCTAGCCACTTCAGTTTGGTGGTTGGTTTTGGCTAATCAAACCCTTGATTAGTTGCACCCTTTGTGCTCAAGACAATACCTGTTTTCTGCTTACTGTCAAATCACAGGACTTTAAAACGAGAAACACATGTTTGTTTCCTGATTGAAACCAGCAGTCAATCTTATTTTAACCCACACCACAGTCCTTAATCCTAACCTACTCAGTTCTGTGTAAAACCAAACAAGATAGCACTGAATAAAATTACTACTAGCTCATGACTTACTGAGTTATCAGCATGTGGAGCGAGTACCTACCAGTCCATATCTACTGTGGGGACAGCAACAGGTAATTCAACCAATGAGGTGACAAGAGCGTCCTCACAAGGCTTTCAGTGACACAGTTTATTTCAGAATCAGAATCAGAAATAATTTATTAATCCCTGAGGAAATTATGAGGTCTCAGTTGCTCTGTGACAGTAAGAAGTTAAGTGAAGAAGAAAAACACAAAAAAATGACAATACCAACAGTACAACACAACACAACACAACACAACAATACCATGTTGTGTTAGAATATGATATACAGCAGGCTGTATATGTAATCAGCCTGTGAAGTACTGCAGAGTGTAATGATCGTCCTTTCAGATGGAGGAGTTGTACAGCGAGATGGCCACAGGGAGGAAAGATTTCCTGTGTCGTTTGCTTAGATATTTCACTGCACGATAAGAAACTAAACCAAATGCATCAACTTTACAATCTTGTCCAGTGATTCAGACCAGTTGTTGAATCAGTGAGTGACTGTAGCCTTTGCTTCATTAACATCAGGACTACAGGTGTGGGTTAGGTCCATACTTCATGTAGAAATAGCTGAAAGTAAGGCTGGTTAGTAAAAATGCCCCAAGCTTGACTCTGTTGTAGCTTATTTTTTCATGTAATATGTTGAGTGGCTGCTGCAGAAAACATCTCAGGCATAAATATTATCAGTATTTTGTTAAACTAAACATTCAAATCTTAGATAATATTCCATTATATTCCAAACACGATTTCTTATTTCTTCTGCACAGTTGTGAAAGGTTAACTTTTCAGTCCCCAGCATGACTGAATGATAAGTTTCTCTGTCCTTGACTCCAACCCTAAACCCCCTCATGCTCACTTATCGTACAGCAGTCACCCTGCTGACAAGTGTCAGCAAAATGTCATGAATTAAATGTTCAGACCTGACCCAACACCACAACGCTGTGCCGCCTTGTACGTGTCTGGATGCCTGACGGAGCCCTATTAAGGATGTAAAGGTCATCACCTCCAACACATCTCGGCCTTGAGGGATTATGGGGAAATATTTGCTCTGCTTCTGGCAGGCCCTGAACTGCAAATCACTGGACGCTGCAGCCATGCATCACAAGTGTAGAGCAGCTTTAGTAGGACACTGTCTGACTTAACAGCACCTGAAATGGTTGGATGAGATTTTAAAAGGCTGATCGCTGTAATAAGACGAGATAATCCATCATCACTGTGCCACTGAAGTTTTACATCACCGAGAGAGACGGTCCGGTGTGAAAACAACAATGGCTTCAGATTATTGAATGTCACATCGTGCGATGCGGGACGAGGAAAATCTTTGCTGTAATCTGTGTCAGGTTGAGGCTTTCAGACTGCGCTCCACTCCACATGATGTTTTTAAGATGCAGCTTTGTAGAGCTGACACGAGCTTGTTCTTCATTTCACCTACATTTGTTCTGGTTTGTGTTTTCGTTCTTGTACTTTATTCAGATGTGATTCTTATTGAAATGCATCATATCTGCTTCATTTCATGTTGTACCAACACGTGATTTCCAAGTGCAATTATGTTTTTATGTGGAACATCAATTATGATCTGATGCAACATGTTTTTTGAATTAATGAAGTTATTCTCTTGCAGCACGATGGGTAAATCTACCTCAGGAAAGAAGTGGTAACGCTACCTAGTGTAACAAAGACACCTCCCTTTTTTAAATAGTTCTAGTTAATTGACCACATTACTGTTTGCTCCCATTATGCAGCTCCAACTGATGCTGCTAATGACACAGCACGCTCATGGGAAAAGTTGTATGCTTGACCACAACTCACTCAGTAGCCGGCGTGTCCCCGTCGCTGTAGCCTACATAGCCACGCACAAAAACAAAGTGTTTCTGCATTCTGCTGCAGGAGGCTCATCTCGCTCTGTGGTTTCTCCACGTGTTCTAAAGAGCGCTCTGCTTTAACTGTGGTACTGTGTAGATGTTGGAGTAGCCGTTGGCAAAGGGCTTGTGGTTACCTTGGATTCATAAGCAGGGAACGTAACACATTCCAGAACTGCTCATTTCTGGATCACATGGTTAGAGAAGGGGCCTTTGAGGGATGACTCTTCATTTTTTAACCAAATGAAATCACAGAACTCTTTGTAGAACTCCAAGGACTCATTTTAACAGCTGAAAGGGTGCATTTCATGAAACCTCTAAAGCACCTTCTTAGAAAAATCCCTGAGCTTTATTGAATTTGTTTGCTCACTTTTTGCTCCGTGCATGTCTGTCTCCATCTTCTGTCCTTGTTGCTGCCCTTGTGTTTGCCATCATCATGCTCAGCTACACCAGACATTCTCACCTCCCAGCTCCCACTGCAGTCATGTATTCACTGAGTAGCTTCTTTGCCACGAGATCTTGGAGTCATAACAGAACATAAATGAGACATGCACAGTTTCACGTGTTTGTATTCCCTGTGTAAAACCCATTAACTTGAAGTGAGTCCCTGAGGGACGGCAGTTTATCTGCTCCTCTGTTTGCTCCTGTGTGAATCCACCTCCAAAAACAACAACAGAAAAACCACATGTAGACAATAATCAGAGTTAAGGAATACAAACCGTGATAAGTAGTAACTCAGAGTCACAGCACTTCTTTGTGTTACTGAAATATAGAAAACACAGACTACGTTGTCTGTCCCTAATCTAATGAAACATGTCTAGCAGACTGCACAGACATAAAAAGCTTTTACATTTACACTGCTATAAATCCCTTAGATTTCTAATGTTTCCAGTTTCCCCAGAATTTTCATATTGATAATTGAATGTTAATTAATCAGTAATAGTTAATATTATTACTTACATTGATGTTATTAATATTAATGTGTTATTACTGTATATTATCTGTGTTTTCTAATGAGAAACAATGAGCTGAACAAATGCAGATAAGCCTGTAGAAGCTGTTTCTGACATGTAATAAATCCTAAATCACTGCAGTCACACTCTATTTAGAGGTGTTTTGGTTTCTGCAGCTACCATCACATCATGACTTTAAGGACTGATGCAGACTGAGCTGCGTTACATGGACCGTTCCTCCGCTCGCCTCTAATTTACTGCTTATCTGGTCTCGGTGCCCCTCCACATGCCTGTGAGCTGTGCTGTATCTGTTAGCTGCCTAACAGGCCGCACACAGGGAAGTGGAGATAAGATGCACGGCACCCTGGGGAGCATCCTAATTGGCGTGCCCGGCCTTTCACAGGCCACTTGTGTATTTGTTCATGTGTGTTTGCACAACCCTCACTTGACCAACTGGCCTTTACGTGTCCATGTGTCCTGCTGGTGTCATTAGAATTGTATTTCTGTGTACCCTCGTGTGTCTCTTCAGTGAACAATGCAGTGTAAGTAGTATCACAGCGGCTGCCCTGCATCACATATATTTGGCTTCGGGTCAAAGCACCAGCTGAGCTCACTGGTTTCACAAAGACACAGTGTGGACAGTTGTCAGGAGCATTGATTTATTACCCATAGTGCAGCACTTGGCTGCCGCACTGCCTCTCTCAAACAGGACATCAGTTTATTGTCCCTCTTTGCTATTGGATTTCATGGCATTTTATTTTCTGTACATCCAACAGATCCACAGAGAGAAACGGAAAAAAATGAGACACACACACACACACACACACACACACACACACACACACACACACGATATGATGTTAAAGTCTTTAAAATCCTGTGTTTAGTAATCTGTAATCTAACAAAGTAATCTGTGAATCTCTCCTAGTGGTGCATTCAAATGCAGACGTAAAGGTCTGATGACATCGCTTCATCATTCAGTGGATTACTGCACTTTTACAAGCTGACGTTTATTAGGTGACGCAGTGAACAGAATGAAGAGACGATTACACTTCGTACGTGGTGCAGGCGACATTTAGAGACAACATGTGATAGATGAACCTACAGGTGACAAGTCTGCAGGTTGTCAGTAAAGCTGACGCAGTTCTTCACTCCTCGTAGACTCGATGTGTTGATCAGAAATGTTCCTGCTTCACAGAGCACAGTTTGTCCACTCGTGTCGGTAGTTTGACACCGTTTCGACTCAAGAGGTACTGAACGCATGTTCTCCTCAGGTGATGCCACTTGTCTGCAGATTAACTGAAGCTGGCACTAAACCATTTGACTAAAACTGAAACTTTAACTCTGTACCATTTTAGAGAGTCACTGAGAGTTCAGAGCTGGAACAATGACAATCTGGGTATTTTGTGACCAGCTACAACACGACTGGCTGTCACGTCACTCTACAGGATGTGAGCTGAGAGAATGGAAATAGATGGATTTAGGTAGATAAGCTGTAAATCTCCTGTGCAGAGGTGAGGATCTGCTGTATACCTGCCTGCAGACCTGAGGGCTGATGTACTGCTGTGCATCTTTGTGTGTGTGTGTCTGTGTTTTGGTGTTTGCTGCCTCCAGGTAAGCATCTAAACAAACATCAGCCTTTAATGAGATTCTCAGGGGCCAGACTCAGTCTACAAGTCATCAGCGTTCTCAGCCTGGAGGCTTCTCCTGGGGGACAGAAACCTGAGTGGTTAGACCCGGAGGTGGGAATCTGGGCCACCGGGAAGTCCTCTCTCATCGGAGCCAGACAGACACAGCGGTAAGGAAGATGTGAGGTAACGATGACTGGGTTTGGAAGAGCCAGCGGCCTCCTTCAAGTCACACTGCACCGCAGGAGGAAGCCCCTCTCCTGCTCTTCCTCAGCAGCGGGATGATCACAGACGTCCAGGAACGTGAGAGGAGCAGTGTGCTCCGTGTCAACGCACATCAATCAAACCCGTGCTCTGGATTTTCTGGCTCCAGGAGCCGAGAGAACCGAGAAACCTCAGCCTTTAAATGTTAATCTTTTAGAAATGTGTGGCTGACGTTATAGGAGCTACAGTCAGATTCTGCTGTTTTCTGTCAGGCGAGAAATCAACAGCGCGGCTTTAATCAGGACGTGTGAGGAAGACGTAGTGCTGGAGCATTGTCATTTGGAAAGGTGGTGACGTTTTGTATGTTCATTGTTTGTTTTAATTATTGGATGTGTAATGTGAGGCGCGTGTGTAATATTCACATGTGTAGCCCTGAATATGGTTATTCTCAGTGTCACCTTTAAGCTGGTAAGATTGGTTGCTTCTGTAACGCAGACAGGTGTCCAGTAGCTGATACGCTGTTGGATAACGTGAACACTGTATGTACAGTTCTCCAAACCTGCAGCGTGCGGAGCAGACAATGAGAGCACTGAACCTTTGTCAGAAATGAAACCACTGAAATCACGGAGTTAACTGCAGCAAGTCGTTGTACATTTAACGTGATTGATACAGAGAACTCATCACAAAGAGTAAAATCTATACAGGCTTTGCTTTTGAAACATCCACATGTCAGTTTCTGGGCTTTGGTGGTTGTTTATTTCAGCTACTTATCAGCAGAAGTATGTGCTTGTGAATTTCCTGAATATCACAAAAATCACATTCCTTAATTAACCTGCAAGCAGCAGAACCATTTCCCGTCTAAAACCCACTGAAAAGCATATTTCCACCTCTTTCAAATGTTTAATATACCGAGTTCCAATAATATTTTTATTAAATTATGGAGCAGAATGTGTTTTCTTCATTATATTTTGCCAAGGTTTTTTTCTGATGAGCAATATCTCCAGTGAGAATGAGTCAGGCACAGACTGTGATTGAGAATGAGGACGAATTGGTCCTGCTTTTGATTGCCGAGGGACAACAGATGATGTGACTCAGACCATGTAATTACAGACTTGACCTTCACATTTCCACTGGTCCCGAACAATTTAGAAGTACCTTATCTTCAAATTAATGTTGCATACCTGGACAGTATTCAGTTTGTGATTGCAATTAATCCTCCTCTGTGTGATGTGTGCAAGATGACAAAGATACTTTTTTTAGACCGTACGACTGTACGTTAATGATGAAGGCTTCAAATTCATTTCTTGTTTATTTAAGCAGCTGTGAACATATAAGTTCTGCTAAACACACATACGTGATCTAAACTGATCCAGGGGCTCCTTCATCAGACCTGTGGCACATGTAGACATGTAGTATCTGTATTTAAACCTAAACCTAAACCTTTACCAACATGTTTTACCTAAACTTAATCACACGAACATGAACTCAGGTTTGTGGTGTGACAGTCGTGCTGTACTTCCTGCATCAGAACATGATCCAGCCACTGTTGACTCTTCTACACAACATATTTGCGGTGGTGGTTTAGTTGCTTTGAACGACCACCTGTTGCCACGTCAGATGTTCGATATGTTATGTGACGACAAAGCAGGAAACAAGCAGATCGTTTATGGATCCACGTGTTATACAGTAAAAAGCTGAGAATCCACTTTCTAAGTGAAATAAACTTTGATGTCATGTGTTTGTCACCTAACAGGAAAATCCACTCTCTCTCTCTCATGTCTGTCTTTTTCACTCAGTGTCTCGTATCCACTTAAACATGAAGCGTGAGGCCTGTGAAGTAAAAGGGATCGTAGGAAGAATTTTAGCAACAGACGTGCCCGTTTAGCAGCCACACACAGGCCAACGTGTGTCTAAAGATTTTTGGTTTCTGTATTTCAGGGAGCATCAGCGTGATAAGAATGAATAATTAAAGGAAAAAAAACACGTCTTTCCATCTCTTATTTCTTATTTCTCACTTTGCACCTCCTCCTCCTCCCCCAGCTCCTCTGTCTTGGTGAGAACTGATACATAATGGCAGTGGTGGGGCTGTGAAGTCGATGCCTGCAAATAACAACATGCATGTCGCCTGGGTTTCCATGGCGACGGACTCGGAGCCCACAAGGTGCGATGGGAGATTCTGCAACAGTGCTGGTACAATGTCAGTCGGCTTTCTCGGCATCTTCCACACGAGCTCTCCCCTCAGAGAGGTGCTGGCATTTGAGATGTGCTACACGCTATTTCTGCACCACTTTATTCTTAAGGAAACTAAACACACATCATTAATGATGCTATCCATTGAGATTAGTTTTAGTTTTCCCATTCAAAAATACACATAATGCACATTAATAATACTATCCAAATGCGTTCAGTCTCTGGAGCAGTGGTTAAAGAAGCTTCTATCCAGACCTATCCAGTGATGATGACACGTGCAGAAGAATCCGAAGACGTCTGAGCTCGCTAATGTTGTAAAGTGAGAGTAAACACTGAGGGAGGGCTGCACAAACACTGCCTCCGAGTTTGATAGATGGGTAAACAGTGTTTCCATGCATTTAACCTCCAGCACCGCCCCGCTCATACTTAAAGAAATGAGTAAAAGCCTCCTCAAACGAAGTGGCACTCAGAGATGAACGCCCAAATCACTTCACCTCTTCACCTTTAAACGACGCAATAAGTCACAGAAATAAACCACCGAGACAGTGAACTTGTCTTGTTCGTTATTAAGGTGAAAATAAAAGTGTGTCCTCTGAGATTTCTCCCTTGTTGGAGGATCATGGCAGGAGGATGGGACACCACTCACTGAGTTATAGCTTTGTCATGAATTGATTAATGTTTCAAAATAGGCCATTAAGAGGTGTAATTCATTGGGGTCTGACTGGGCTCCCCGCGTGATGTGATCATTAATTTGTATTACAGAGATTCTCAAATGCCGATAATTCCCCCAGTATTGTTTTTTGACAGTGAACTCTGAGATAATCATAAATCATACTTTTCGTGTGCGAGGCAGTACAAGATGTCCCGTCCAAAGGCAATTCATCATGTTAATAAATGTGTCACCGCTGTGCTTTTTTATATTCTTTTCTGCAACACAGAAGAGCTGCTTTTTACGGCGCAATGAAAATGTACCTTTCATAGTCGTCTTGCTTTCAGCTGCCAAATATTAGCAGCTTCTGGGAGAAATCTTGAGTTAGTAAATTAAATGTACTATATTCTATGTATTGATCCTGGTCCCAGGAGTCTTCATTACAACAGACGGTTTGCATTTTATACTGGCCTCTGCACCCCCCACCCCCCAACAATCTGTCAACAATCTATGATGCTTGCTGCTAAGCCCTGCCCCCAAACAAGACTGCAGCAACACTCCACCCACCCCGACACACACAGAAATAAACTGGCAGCAGGCTGTTTCAACCTGCTCAGACGCAGATGAAGATTTTTAGGAAGTTATGAAGTTTTGCTTTGAGATTAGTTTAATATAAGTTAGTAAGACAGTTCATTTGTGCTTTAACATGGTTGTGCAGTGAGGGGAAAAGATTCAAGATGCCCAGAACTTTATGAATCCCTGAGATAAATAGTTTTGCTATTTGTTAAAGCTGCTCTCAGTTCAAAATGAAAGAAAAGAACCAGAAACAAAGAAAAATCTGCACCACCACAAAATACACAGAGTACACAAAACAAAGAACTCAATAAGAACAAAGAAATCTAAAAATGGATGAAATAGGTTAATAAAAGTCTGGGGTGGAATGTAGTGCATA
>JAUBNQ010000023.1:26214004-26232442 GCA_032353495.1 Ctenopoma kingsleyae
GGTGTGACATGGGTGTATTTCAGCTGGTTGAAAATGAGGCGGGCTGCCGCATTTTGGACCATCTGGAGGGGTTTGATGGTGACAAATATACTTGACAAAGTGTAACAGGACAGGTCAGAGTTCCCGTTTTCTGCTTGGAAATATCTGTCACTGTCATTTCTAATCTAATGATCTCTTTGGTTGCCAGTTGGTATGATGCTGATTGACAAAATGCAGGTAGTGTTTGTGTCCGTTGGCATTTCTTTGACTTCACTGATTAAAAAGCTGGAATGACTGAGAACCAGAAGCACGTAGCAGTCGTAAATGACCTGAGTCAGGCATATGTGCATGTAAACACATTGTAAATGTCACATGATCATGGAGTGTTTCAAACAAGTACCAACAGAAACCCTTTTTTCACTGACCTTGTCAGAGAAACAAGCCGGAGAATCTCAGGCAGACAGCGCTCATAAAGACCCACGACTTACTGCCTCCTGCAGCTTCCTCACTAACGACACTTGCGCACTGAGCCAGATTTAAAATTTATAGTATTACCCATGACTAAATATTGATCCAGGTAATCATTCTTCACTTCAACTATGTTCACATCAGTGCGTGTCTGTGTGTAGTAATAATAGTAGTAGTAGTGGTAGTAGTAGTAGTAAGAGCATGCAGTCGACTGAATTATGGCCTCATTCCACTCCAGCCGCTGAGTGCTGGAGTTATGGCAGCAAGTGTCAAAACTTACAAGGTCGAAGCTGAGGCACTGCCAGGGTGTCACAGCTGAACGGTCAGAGCGGCCGCTGGAAACGAGAGCAGGGTCACTGTAGAGTACAACTCAGGACCCTTTCTGCTTGAGATGCATTTAACCCTTTAGTGCAAACTAAAAAAACATCCTTGATAAATTCAGTCTGCAGTCTTACTCATCAGTACAACATCAGAGTTGCATTAGACGTCACTTTCTGCAAAATTAAAGTTTTTATTCAGCCAGTTCTTTCATTTTTCAATATTTGTTGTGAGTGCAGCTTCCTTCCTTATTTTTCACATTAAAAGCCTGCCAACTAATAACAGAAAGGCTGCTCCACTGTACATGTGCCTCAGTAGCAGCTGGTGGATGGACATCATGTCGCAGCTTCATCACTAATCACTGATGCATTCTTCATGCTTGAGAGAAGAGACTTGAGGCTGATCAATAAATCGGTGTGTGTGTGTGTCTTTCACAGTCCTGACTGGATCTTGTCCATCACTCATGAACTGACAGGGTCAGATGTCCACATCATTTGCTCCATTTGAATGAAATAATGTTAGTCTTACCAGCTTCTTTGAAAGAGAGTGAATTGGCATCGTGTCCTACATTCACCTGTGTGTGTTTCCAGGTGATGTGGAGCACTGCTGCATGTGTTTTAAAAATAGCATTAAACCTGTAGTGTCTCCAGAGGAAGAGTCTGTTTGAAGGTTTAAACAGTACAACAATCTGTGGATGTTGCGTTGAAAAGAAGTGAGCAGACAAGTCCTCTGTAGCTGCCCCTCATCTCTGCTGCAGACATAACACACCTTATGCGTGTGTTCTTGTCCTAGTGCTTCCCTAACGCCGGTCCCAAGCCCAGATAAATGGGGAGGGTTGCGTCAGGAACCTGGCGTAAAACCCTTGCCAAATCAAATTTGTGGAGTTATGCGCTGTGGCGACCCCAAAAGGGAGAAATAATCTCATTTACCGTCAATATTTAGAGTTTAGCTGTAAAACTATTAAATCAGCTGCAGCTCTTTGTGTCATCTGGTTTCACTGAGCTGTGGCTTTCACAGACAGTGTTGATTGCCCTATGTGATAAAAGGCTGCAATGCAATCTCTAGTATTTTCAAATATGTTTATAGTATTTTTCTTTAGTATTGCAGTTTTTAAATAACTGTGGTATTGTGCAGGTGAGAATGTTCTGAATTGAACCATTATTGAACTTTATTATTTATTATTGAAGAACAGAACCACATTTTTCAAAATCTTCTGCAGTGTTTATCTGCTACCAAACTCTTGGATATCATTTCAGGGAATGTTGTCATATTCCCTGAAAGTGTGAAGATAATTTAATCCCGATGTAAATTTATAGGTACAGTAAATATGAGGGGTTAGTGCCGTGTTGACCACTGCACACCCAGTTCCAAATGTTTTATTCATCTGCTGAATAAAATGCGGGGCCCACAACAAATATTCCTCATACATATATTTGATCTGGCACTCCGCAGTTTTCCAGTTGAATTTGAGATGAGGAGTCGTAGAGATATATTAAGAAGACTCGCATGAAGTTTTCAGCAGACGGTAGGAAAATCCTATCTTCCTTGTCCTTGATCTTCATGAAGCCAAATGAATGACTTGGAGGCACACATGCATATTATTGATGATATCCTCTGTGAAAACTGATATGAAGTGTGAGGAGTTCTGCTCATAGACTACTGGATTTATGGTCTTCACTGCAGAGGTGGAAAACCACAAATTAAACACTCCAAATGGCTGCTTGTTTGCTTGATATTTTGAATAAGTATAAAATGAACGTGTTATCATCTTACCATCTTTTGGTATCAAGTGTTTGTGTTGCTGCCTCTTGTTTCCTTGGTTGATTTTAATGTCTACTGGGATGTATGTTTGATGGATGGCAGCTTTGCTGCCCCCAGGGTGTTAGGAGAGATCACATATCAGCTGCTGATGATGAGAATATCCAGTGTTGCAAACATTTCTTTTTCTTGGAACACCGTGAGTAGGTAATACATCACCAGCCACTGAAGAACCTAATTTAGGACAGTTGTCTCTCAGCTTAATTTCTCTGCATGAGCAGATACACTCCACTCAGTGCTGCAGCACAGTTCCAGCAGTGGATCTAATCAAATAATAAAACCTGACGTCCTGTAAGATTCTCATGAGCAGCCCTGTCTGCTAGAGATCACATTAAATACACTGCAGCAGCCAATAAATTATCTAGGAAGATGTTGTTAATTTTCTTAATATGACATCCATCCATTATCAAGTGCTTATCCGGGATTGGGTCGCAGGGGCAGCAGCCTAAGCAGGGAAGCTCAGACTTCCCTCTCCCCAGCTTCCTCCTCCAGCGCCTCTGGGGGACCCCGAAGCGTTCCCAGGCCAGCCGGGAGATATAATCCCTCCAGCATGTCTTGGGTCTTCCCCCAGGGCCTTCTCCCAGTGGGACATGCCTGGAACACCTCCCCAGAGAGGCATCCGGGTGGCATCCTGACAGGATGCCCGAACCACCTGAACTGGCTCCTCTCCACACAGAGGATCAGCGACTCTACTCTCTCCCAGATGACCGAACTTCTCATGCTATCTCTAAGGGAGAGTCCAGCTACCCTGCAGAGAAAACTAATTCCGGCCGCTTGTATCTGCGATCTTGCTCTTTCGATCACTACCCAGAGCTCGTGGCCATAGGTGAGGGTAGGAATGTAGATCCACTGGTAAATCAAAAGCCTTGCCTTTTGGCTCAGCTCTCTCTTCACCACAACAGACCTGTGCACAGCCCGCATTACTGCGGATGCTGCACCAATCCATCTGTCGACCTCCCGCTCCATTTGTCCCTCACTTGTGAACAAGACCCTGAGATACTTGAACTTCTCCACTTGAAGTAACACCTCGTCCCCAACCCAGAGAGAGCATTCCACCCTTTTCCGGCTGAGAACCATGGCCTCGGATTTAGAGGTGCTGACTCTCATCCCCACCGCTTCACACTTGGCTGCAAATCTCACTGGAGAACTGGAGGTCTCTGCCTGATTAGGCTAACAAAACCACATCATCTGCAAAAAGCAGAGATGAGATTCTGAGGCCACCAAACAGGACCCCCTCCGCACCTAGAAGTTCTGTCCATAAAACTTATCAACAGGAGTCCTACTGGTCAACCGGACCCGATAGGACTCCTTCTTCAACTTGACAGTCTCCCGAACATGAGGAGTCCACCACCGGGTACGGAGATTGCCGCCACGAGAGGCACCGACAACCCTGTGGCTACAGCTCCGCACTGCTGCTTCAACAATAGAGGCTCGGAACATGGCCCATTCAGACTCAATGTCCTCCGCCTCACTCAGGATGAGACTGAAGTTCTGCCAGAGGTGGCAGTTAAAGATCGTTCTGACGGGTTCCTCTGCTAGAAGTTCCCAGCAGACCCTCACTATACGTTTGGGCCTGCCCCAAGGACAGCGCACGTCCTCCAGAGACCCCAAGAAGGCTGGGTACTCTGCTGCAGTCAGAGTGCTACTTCCAACCAGAAGGCGTAAGGAAGCAAAAACAGTCATCAGTTGGAGTCATCTTAACTACAGTATTGACGTCCCTTAAATGTAAGTACCACGGCACCGTCAATGGTGATAGTGTCAGTCAGTCCACCACTGATTCAATAATTCAAAACACTGTGTAAATGTTCAAAGACAAAACGGGCTCAATCATAAGAGATAAAACACAACATAGATGCTCCACAACAGGAACAAGAAGTAAAGAGCCTTGTTCTGAGAGAGAGAGTTGGTGAGATGAGCTTGTTCTCCAGCTGCTCCAACAGACACCGACGTTACTGCTGCTTCCTGCATTACTTCAGTACAGACAGAACACATTGGTCTGTAGCTGCTATTACAAATAAGAACATTGGTCCATGTATTTATTCCTCAGGGATCAGACACCTTCAGATCCTCTCCTGTATCAACAGTCTGTCAGAATAAGACCATTCATCAACACCGTGTACAGACAGGCCAGTAAAACACCACCTATGTGTCAACACCACCCTCACTACCTTCTACAGGATACAAGTGGTATTTCTGATGAATGGGTAAATGACTGTTCTACACACTGGACTGTATATTCAGTTTTTATTAAAACAACATCCAACAGAGAAAAAATGAAAAAGCTTTCCATCCCTCAGCTCAGTCTTTCTCCTCCAGCGGCAGGAAAGAGGTGAATACTGAGCAGAGTGTTTACACTGCAGTCAGTGCTTCTCTGTACAGATCCAGCTGTAATACAGAGAAGACTCCGTTTGTAGAAGGAAAGAAAAGGAGAAAGTCAAGCAGCATTAATGAAAGAAGGAAAGAGAAAGACAGAAGGTGATAGAAGAAAACAGAAAAAAGGAGGGTAAGAAAAACCTTGGAGGCATAAAGAATAAAAAAAGAGAAATGCAGAAGTGACTTTAAATCCACAGTGAGTCAGGTGTTGTTTGTTTCACATTACTGAGTGTAGTGAAAATACCGGCTCCCCGTCAAGACTGTATTAACCTCTGAACACAGGAATTGAGTTCCCAGTTGGTGGTTCATTGCTGTCTACTGGGACATAGAGTCCACATTACTGAACACACACAGGGGAATGCTGGAGCTGAGGTGAAGAGGTGAAAAAAAAATCTCTCTAACATGTAAATCTGCTTCAATGGGAAAAACTTTTGACAGACTGACTTGTCACGAAGACATATTAATGTTCTTGTTTATATGGCTTAAAACTGCTTTGATTACATAGTAATCCAGCACTTGTTACTGTTTTGGACAAAAAAGTTGTGTTACATCACAACTTGTCAGAAGGTGGATGTACTGTGTTGTTTAAGTTGGAAGATTAGTTGTGACGTAGTTAGAAAATTTTGTTGCTTCAAGCTCATCATCATGTTTGCAGTTGTTATACCTGCTCCATAAGTGTGATGTAACATTCACCTTCCTGGTCCAGCTCCCTCGGACCTTTAAGACATTTCTCTTAATCTGTGTGGGACTTCTGTGACTACTTCAGTCCTACAGTGCAGTCATAGGACTACGTGTTAAATTAGGCCAACATTTTCTGACATTCAGTGATGTGATGAAAAGTGACCTGCTGTGTTGATAAGTCCAGTCACTGAGAGAGGTGTGCAAGTCAAGAATTTGTATAAATGAGTTCTTGAAAAGCAAATAGTCTTCAACATACTCTGTGTTAGCACTGATCTTGCCAAGCTGGCACTGCCCTGACCTGACGTGTCCTTTTAAACTGGCATAATATTGGATCTAATTTGAGATCCTAAGAAGACTGAAACGCCCTGACTTGCTGGCGTGTCCTTTGTCTCACCACAGTGACAGCAGCTGCTACTTTTCATAAGATCCACTTTGAGCCAAATGTCGCTGGTGGAAGTGGGTGTTACAGAGAGTTAGTGGATGGGTGAATGAGTTTCCATTTGTGTGACTAACAAATCTTTATGAAGTGGTCATGTGATTTAAATCTGTATGATGACTGCTGGATAGATGACAGCTCCTGCTCTTCTTGTTTCTCTGTGGGTGATACTGATGGCCTGTTGCTCCTGAAATATCTCAACAAACTTTGGATGAATTGTGATTTAAATGAACATTTATGGTTCCTGGAGGATGAAACCCACCAACATTGGTAATCCTCTGACTTTTCCTCCAGTGCCACCATCACGTTTTCCATTTAGGGTTGTGAGTAAAATCTCTCTATAATTATTGAATGGGTCACCATGAAATTCCAGAATCCAGAATGAGAGATTAACGCAGCCTTTGTTACCTGCCAGATTATAATTATTAATGTGTAGAACTGTGTCAGAGTAAATGCTTTGTTTAATAAACTGATACAGTAAAAGTGGAATGTCGGTCAGGAAACACGAGTACCAGGCTGAGAGAGATCAGCATAGTCACTCTGGTTGGTGCTTAATGGAGATTTTAAAAAGAGAAATGGTTTTTCATAGATCAGAGGTTTGTGGCTTTAACTTTCCAGCATTGTCAGAGCAGTGGATTTTGGTGCAGAACAGAGAACTCATCTGCCTGTTGGAACTGGAATCACTGGAATATCTCAGTTTTAGAGTTATACGTTTAACTGACCAGTCATTGCAGTGATGGAGGCTTCTTTACCTCCACATCATGCATGTGATGACAGAAACATGCTTACACTTACATCAGAAGGTTTTTATGACACATTTTCAAGAAATAAAGTGAGATGCGCAAAGAAAAGTTGAAAAAGTTTCCCACTTTGTTGTGCAGTTGAGTGACATTTATTGAAACTAGCATCGCCTCAGCTTGGGGCTCTCTCAGCCTTTTTCCTCATGCTTTGAAAACGACTGTGTGGAGAAATGGAGGTGGTTTCATGAAATGTCAGGCACCAGACAGAGAGGAGCACAGCCCTTTCTTCTGCTGCTCCATTAAAGTTTGCTGCATTTTCCTTCTTTTAGATTCTACAATTGCCATAATTCTAACTGCTACTTTCCAGCTTTTGGACGAACTCTTGGTGGAACCTTTCAAAGATGTTTCTTAAAGGTTGAAGTCGCTGACAATCAAATCAATAAATTACACTTTTTGCCTCAGAATTAGATTTAGTCAGAAAATACACCAGGTGCAGAAAGTAGCATTGTCTGAAAATGGCTGTATATTAATTCTGCCCTTTGCTGTGTGTGTCCTCAGGTGGGATCTGTATAGCTCAGTCGCTGAAGATCCCCCATGACCACAAACCCTCCGACTTTGACAAAATCATCCGCCTGCTGCTGGACACTCGCTACGCCAGGGCTGTGATCCTGTTTGCCTACGATGAGGACATCAGGTAAATCAACCCATTTCATTTGAACATAATGAAACACATGCATGTTAACAGAATGAGGAACTGGAGGAAATGTACTCTATAGTCTGCCTCTAAAATGTCAGCTATGAGGCTACTTCACCTTATTCTTGTGCTTCGTTTTGCATTTCCTGTTTTTATTTGTCCTACCCTCTAAAACTCACTGGACCACTATCAACCTAATATGGGCCAGTGAAGGGTTGATGTTACTCAGGACCAGGACAAGAGTTTGGAAACCTCCAGTTTTCCCAGGGACCATTTTTCTTCTCTAATAAAATTTTTAAAAGGCACATTATTGGCATCAATTAGTAATGTGGATTATTTGCAGTTTTTAATAACATAAGCATTGATTTACACAACTAACTTTTTAACCATCATTGTTCTGTCATCACTGTTCATTAATATCAATGGTAATGAGACACCTTGTTGATCCCTGTGGGGAAATTATACTGTGTCTGTATTTATGTGGGTGTGGTTCTTTTCTTTTGTTGTTCAGCAAACAGCAGCTGTAACAAAGCAAAACAACCCCCCAGTGGAATTAATTAATCACAGATTGGACATGTAAACCTGTACATGTGACTCACTGATGGTATGTGTGTGTGTGTGCGACCACAGGGGGATCCTAAACGCCAGTAAACGAGCGGACCAGGTCGGCCACTTCCTGTGGATCGGCTCTGACAGCTGGGGGGCCAAAAACAGTCCCATCCACCAGCTGGAGGATGCTGCTGTGGGAGCTGTCACTATCCTACCAAAGAGAGCCACCATCAGTGGTGAGTTCGTTTAGAAATCTTTAATCTTCAGTCACCTGTGGGAATATGTGTGAATACGTCTGAATCTGCGTTTTCATTCGTCCTTTTCTTTCCTTACATATTCTTATCTGCACCTGCGGCTTTTACATTTTTCTCCTTTCTGATTGAAAACCTCAGTCATCAGTGAGAACGTCCACATCCATGTCTCATCTCTTGGTTTTTTCTGACACTAAATTGCACAGAACTCTTTTGATGACGATGATTATATGTCATTATTGTTCTCCCAGAGATCCAGCATCAGCACTGCTCTGTCTCAGTGTCTTAGTCAGCTTTAAAGATTTGATCAAACTTTCTGTTCTGACCTGATTTGACTTAAGTTTGTCTTTATTCTGTGGATGACAAAAGTAATATGTTTTCCTGTTTTATTCAAGTTAATTAAAAGATAAATCTGTCATCTGTAAATAGTCTATTCATGGAGTGTGAAACCATCCAGAAACACGTCAAACCGCTTAATGCAATATGCAGTTTTCTTTTCGCTAAGCTAAACTAGCAATCTTCTGTCCCAGTCCTCTTTGTCCAACTCTCACTGGCAATAAAGCAAATGAACAAGTTTCCTAAAATGTGCAACCATTCTGTAAAGATGGAGAAGAAAAGTTCTTTTATCCTGAACATCATGAAAATGTCCAAACTGCTGGTCAGAGAAAGGGCGATGTTTTGAACGACTCTCTAAGAAGACTTCCGTCTTCTTGCTAATGATTAATGTTGGTATCACAGAACTGTTTAGCAGCTACAGGTGTGTTGGTGCGTAGCTGTTGTATAAAACGAAGGCGCTGACAATGATGTAAAAGTGTGTTTGTTGTGTCAGTTCTGTTAACACGAAGAATTTGACTTCAAATAAAATATGAATCCTTTGTTCTCTAGATTTTTACTGATGCACAGATACAGCGAGGAGATTTAATGGGAAGCAGCTGGATCACATTTTCCTTTGTGGAATCTAAATCCTCCTGCAAACATACAAAAGCCCCAGTAATCGTATTGTCAATGTTTTGTTGTAACATCGATATCTGACCTTTTCCTGCTCCTCAAACACACATTTCACTGACATGCAGGGCATGCTCAGCATCACAATCCCTGCCAGGAGCTCAGTTTAGATGCAGAGCTTGAAAACATGGGCCCCTTCAACATGCTCCTCTCCCCTCTTTCTTGACAAATGCTTTAAGGAAATGGACATTTTTTCTGCGTGAACAGGAGAACACTGGGATGTGATAGGCATTCAGGGTAACTCGGGTATAAGGCTAAGACATCGATGAGATCACGGGTTGAACTGTAAGAAATATTACAGTGTAGAAAGGTGAGAAGAGGAGACAGAGAGGACTTGGTCTTTATGATGAGTCACAACCTGAAGAACCTGCCGCAGATCCCGTATTCCTCCCACTCTCCGTGTACAGTTTTCCTGTGGTGGAATATCACTCCGCTCCATATGCTGTGTGGTAATTTGATTAAACACAAGGTAATTCATGAAAGTGCACCATGTCAGCACCAGACGGTTATAATGCAGGTCCTACAAGAAGATTTTGACACAGCCTCTCTCTTCAGTAGAGGTTTAAGGCTACTCCGGGGGTGGGGCGTGGGTGGTGGAGAGGGTCCAGATTACATTGACATTTAGTCATTCAGCAGCTGCTCGTTTCCAAAGCAACAGTGATGAGAACTTTAGCAGGAGCCAGTCTGACTCCACTACACACATGAAATTCAATTTCAATTCAATTCAGTTTTATTTATATAGCGCCAAATCACAACATAAGTCATCTCAAGACACTTTACATTGTAATGTTTAAGGCCTTACACATTATATAAATATATACAGAATAATGTAGAAAACCCAACAATCCCACTTGAGCAGCACTAGGCTGCAGTGCAGAGGAAAAACTCCCTCTAGAGGAAGAAACCTCCAGCAGAACCAGGCTCAGGGTGGGCGGTCATCTGCCTCGACCGGTTGGGTTGAGTGGAAAGAGAAGAGACTGAAAAGAACAACAGGCAACAGAGATCAATACAACAACAAGGAGCAGCAGATGAGGCACTGGGCAGGTTGGTAGGACCAGTAACTACAGCTCTGAGGCTGAGGATACCTGCAGAAAGATACAGAGAAAGAGAAAGAGAGAGAGAGGACAAAGAACAACTAGAGGAGAGAGAAGAAACAAATACAGAATAATGTGGAAAACCCAACAGTCCCACTTGAGCAAGCACTAGGCAACAGTGGAGAGGAAAACTTAACAGAAGAAACCTCCAGAGACATGTGCCAACCTAGTGAAGAACTACAGGAAAGGCTGTTGTCAGTTGTAAGACAAAGAGGCCACACTATTGACCGTTAAATGTCAGGAGGGCTAATAATTTTGTTTGTTGATTAATGTCATTACCCCAAACGGGTAAGGGACCGGAGACAATTAATCAGTGCCGACACATCTTCCTGGCAGCCTGAAACATCCTACTTAAACTGGCTTTTGTTATCTCAGACTGTTTTCTCCTGACATCATTAGTACCAACATGGCATCCGATGTTCCTATAACTTAACACTAGTGTGCCTGGGTCCCCTGTTTAAACCTCTGTGATGCCAGTACCTCTAGATTAGCGTCAACATCGGGTGCTCTGGCCCCAGGTAAACAATACACAATGGCTGGCCTGTCTAAGCTAATATCACGAGTGACAGAGTCCCCTATCAGTAATGTGGTTTGCTTGGCCCCATCGTCAGAGATTGGACAGTTGCAGTCGGGAGAGGCAACCGCAGACCAGGCTACGCAACCTGTTGCCGACCCTTGTGGCCTTTCCAACTCCGGCGAACAGATACAAGCTCCCCACCGTCTGCCAACGAGGCTACACTAGGGCTAGTGCTAACAGGCTCGCTATCGGGCCTGAGGCTAACGCCGTCGCATCTACGGTAAGATTAGGAGCTAGCAGCTGTTCTAGCTGACGGACACGTCTCTCTAGGAGAGACACCCTGTCTGTAAGAGCGGAACAACTGACACAAGTCATAGTAAGGTGGTAGTTAGTGTGGTGGCTGGAACTATGTAGAGAAGCTAAGCTAACCTAGCAGCAAACAATCAGAAAGCTACAAGCAGTTGTTAACACTGCAGAAGATACTACAGTGAGTGTACGATTAGTGGACAGAGTCTAGGTTAAAATGAGTAATGAATACTTGAATACTGTAAATAAACTTTGTGTAGATAAATAGAAAATCACAGACAAAAAAGAGCAGATCTGCAGTAGTAGAGCGCAGGTCTCATACGGCAGCAACCGGCCGGAAATCGTGCATATGCACACCCCCACCTGCATGTCACGCCCACTACTGCTTTTGTGTCGTCCCTGTCTTTCAATTAGCTGTTAAGGAGGAGGTAACAGCAGAGATCGGCCTCCTGTGATGTCGAATCCTCTGATTCCTGGCTTGTTGTTGCAGTGGCAGGAATGTGTATCCAGGATTCTGTAGGGTTGTGTAGTGTTCAGAAACCTTTTAAGTACATTTAGAAAATATATCCAACATGGGTGTTTGTCATATAAATGCAAATTTGAGCTGCTTGTCTGAACACAGCTTCCTTTATAAGAGCTGTTAATTGGTGAGACTGAACCCAAGAGAGGAAAAAAAACGAGAACAAAACAGGGACAGAAAGAAGTGAAAGGAAGTTGGAGACAAAGACACAGAGGTAGAGAATGAGTTGAAAAATGAGGCAGCATACCTCCTGTGGCAGAGGACGCCTGCTGAGTCTGCAGCCTCCAGCTGAGATGGATCCACTTCCCAGAGTCAGTTACGCCCTCTAATCCACAAATCTCAGGCGTTTAATGTCAGACTTCTGAGAAACGTAAAAATACCTTATTATTCAGCAGTGTTTTCACCTCCTCATCAGACTAATCACGCAGCACAGAAACTACATGGAGACAACACAAAGTGGAGCTGGTCAACTTGTGTTTTCTCCTACGCGTCTGCAACAGCTGGAGGCTAAACAAAGTCTCCTGAAGCTGTTCTTGTTTCCCATCTTATTGTGATTCTGAGGATCAACATTTGTGGAATCTATAATGAAACCAACACTAGGCAGACGTGAAGCCACTCTTTCTCTCAGAGTCAGATGTTCAGGCTCATATCTGGAAGAAGCGGCTTCTCAGCTTGGCAGAAAGACAGCACCTGTAAAGTTTCTAAATGTCAGACTGTGCAGAATTCTATCAACACAAGTTTTGTGTCATTCTGAGGATCTGATGTTCTGCTGGGAAGCAAATTAGCTCATTTCCCAAACAGTTTCTGTCCATAATCAGTCTCCTACTGAGCTTACAGTCAGGTCAGTGTCAGTGTCAGCAGATGTGAGAGTCTGAACGGAGCCATAAAAGCAGTGTACATGTACTACAGTTACTACAAGTAGATGTACTGCAATAAAGTCATCATGTTGTTTGTGAACGTTTTACTTTATAAAAACACGGTTCAAATTAAGTTGCCTCCAGGACATATTTGCTGATGCAGTTTAGTTTCTAGTTGTGCAGAAAATGAACAGTTGAAGTAGTCAACACTTCACATTAGTGTATTAATATCAATTGTCAGAAGGAAAGTGCGTGTTTGCCTCCTCCACCTCAACAATCTCTGACCTCTCAGGATGGCAGTCTACCAAACATTTGACCCTTTGTTTTTCAGGCCTCACTTCACAAATGTGTGTTGGTGTGATCATTATTTCAAATGCAGCAATGTAAAGTTTTTCCTGTGCAGAAAATCTCACTGTAGCTCTGAGTTTATGTAGAGACGGAGCGGAGATGAACCAGAGGGAGTTTACTGAAGAGAGATGCCTGCCTACACATTAGTGCCCACAGCTCTCCCTTCTCTCTGATAGAAACAGAGCGGCTGGCTTCAGTGTACCATGTACACAGCTGATAGGAGGATGTGGATTTGAATCTGGCTGTACGTTTAATACATGATCAGTGTCGGCCGGGATGGAGAAGTCCTCCCGCACACATTTGTCTGAGAACGCAGGGAAAGACGGGAGCTCAGAGACAGGAAGAACACACACATTCTTCAGATTATGACTGAAAAGAAACATCATTTTCACTGCTGTAGATTTCGGTTTCTCTTATTAAATGGAGAAAAATGCATTTGACCCAGAGCAGAAGCTTTATATTACTGCAGTTATGATATTTTTATACTGCCCTCTTTAGAATTGACTCTGTATATTGTGCAGCCACCCAGGTGTCTCTGTTTTCCCGTTTGCTCGTATGACATAGTGATGCAGTAATCTCATCCAAATCCTGTTGCAGTGTGCACCAATTTATGAAGAAATGAAGACATATATAATAATGTGTGATACTGATGTTTCCTGATTTAATAAAGAGATGTTTCAATGAATGTGTCCACAGCAGCTTAGCCTCCAAACAATGATCTGTGGCACATCTGAACTGATGCTTTATAATTAGAGATTATGTATCATGCACGGCTGCCTCTGCAGGCAGCATCTGTCACTGTTATTTATCTGTGGATACTGGATGTAGCCTGGTGCTGCTCTGGTTAAGAAGTATATCATGTAGAGGATGTAACGTACACTGATCTACGTATACTACCACTGTGCTGGTGCTCCCATTAAACTGAACATCTCTGGTGTCTGGTGTGAATTTGTGCAATTGCTTGCGCTGCATTGTACACATCAACACCAAATCTCATTCTTATTTCTGCTCTTTTATTTTTCCATGAGCACAAAAGGTCCTTGAACATTCTGGTTAAAAACTCCAAGCATAGCTTAAAATGTCTCGTGCAGAATCTGCCTCAGTCTGTCACTCATGCTGTGATATTCTTTCCTTAGTGAGCCTCCTGAGTCAATACTGAACTTGGACAGACTGTCTTCTTTGCATATTATAAATGGTCTGAATTAGAAAAGGTTTTAAAATTTGAATGTGTGATCCCACTGGTCGAGTTTAAACTTTCATCTTTTTAATCTATTTTTTATCAGCTCTGTGATCGTCTCTGATGCCGTGTGTCCTTTTATGTCTGACTGTGTTCTTTGTGTGTTCACCACTTTTGTTAAGTTGCTAGTTGCTGTTGTCAGTGATATTTCTCCATTTAACTGAGCTGTAGTAACGTTAGCTTGTCCAGCAGTACTACGCTGTTTTACCAGTTAAGCTGTGGCTGTATCATGTTACCACCAATATATCTTTGTTATTGCAAATTAGTTGTGTATAAATTAAATTAGTGGGTGACAGGTTTGTGTCCAAAGTGTGTTCACGTCTCTAGTCTCTTGCGACAGCAGCAAACTGCTGAAACTGCATCATGATACAGTGTTTGTGTTTTATGGGACACAGCTGATGCCGTATGTGATGTGCATCAAAAACTCCTACAGTGTCGGCATCATGATGCACATCAACTGTCCAGCCAATCACATTTTCTCCTGCACAAACACGTCTGCTCCTGCATCTGCTGCAGTAAAAACACTGGTGGTGCTGGAATCAAAAATATCTGTTGGTGAATGAATAACTGAATATAAATGATGAAGTTGTTCATGATGATGACTTGGTCACTCGCAGTCCTCGTTGTGTGTCGCCTGGTTCACAGCAGTGTGCAGCTAGCTGGATGCTTCCTGCAGTACTTAGCTCATGCAGTGGGAATGCTCTCTGGCAGCCTGTCACAGTGGATTCTTTTGGTCGTGGTGTGAGACCGAACACTAATCTGACAAACGGCAAAGAGAAGGGAGGAGGGGACACTTAGCCACTGACACTGATCATGCTAAACATCCTTTCTCCTATATCACACCACACTTGTTCTCTTGTCTGTCTGCCTTTATTTCTTTTCTTATTTCCTTCTTTGTCACTCGTTGAACTTTCCTTACTAGATCATCTGCACCAGTATTTATATATTTATTCTATAAATACATCATACTGTATGTAATCTACAATAGTACCACAAATACTCACATTTCTATAATCTTTTTTCATCTTTATCTTCTTTTTATTTATCCAATCTTGGAGCCAAACCAAAAGCCCAGAGGACACAGTCATATAAATGTGACTTTGATAGGATGATAATAAATCATTGTCCCCTGTAAGTTTACCCCCGTTTGAGTGTAAAATACCCCTGAACCCTCCACTGGGCAGCTGCAGAAAGCATTGACCTTCTCACTTTTTACAGTTTGCAGTATGTCTTCCATTTACTGATACAGCTATGAGGGCTCCTGATGGCGACCTTTACTGTGTGTTAAAACGTCATAAAAGTATAAAACCAATAAAGCAATATTGTATATGTACATAGCTCCAATAAGTTACAGATGTATTCAGAATTTTTCTTTCCTCACCTTCTTATTCAGGACAATGTAGTTAAAGCATAACCAGTAGCCTCCTCGTTGTGCAGATGTGTAAGTGACATATAGTGTTAAATTCAACCTCCAGAGTAAAGAGGTGAAGGACAGTTGGTTGATCCGGTTAAATGTTTCTACATCCCTTTGCAGGGTGCTGTGAAGCATGGGAAGTCACTATCTGTGTGTATTAGCAACACATTTCATGGCTTGCTTCCTAAAATGGTGTGAAAATATGAATTTATGGTGATGATGGTGCGTCACGACTGTTCCGCTCATTTAGAAACGCCTCGGGTAAAGCTTATTTCTGTCCAAGAAACCTTTTATCACTTGTTTTTGTGCTTGAACATGTCTGTGTCTCCTCACACAGCCCCTGTGTGAAACCACTTTCACCTCACAAGCCTCTGTTTTCTTTTCAAATTAAGGATTAGTCTTATCTTAAATAGGGGCATTAAACAACTTTTTCTGATTGCCCCCCCCCACTCGAGGCACAGCTAAATAAGGGCTGGTAATTTACTTTTTTCACTTGTTTACTGGCTCCGGCCCCAGCAGCGGTTTAGGCTCATACTTGAGTCAGGGCTTGGCTCCAGTTTCAGCCGCGGCCCCTGACGGCTTCTGTTTGTTTGGCTGCTTGTTGTCTTTGGATGAGAGAACTGTGTCCTACCAGGAGACATGTTTTCCCTTGTGAAATTGCAGAACACCTTGACTAGTTGTTTGTGAGAGCAAAAGTAGCCTTACCAAAAAAAATCATGTTTTTTTTGTTTTTTTTCCTACATGGCAGCCTCTCCTCTGTCCTTGAAGCATGTTCCATGTGTTGGCCCTGATTTTGGGGAAGAGCAAGAAATTACAAGTGTCCAGGTCAAGTGACTGGGATGGGGCATTCAAAAGGTTGATCCCAGAAGCAGCAATGGAGAAGCTCGATGTGTAGGAGCAATGCTATGGTAAAAGGAACCAGTTGCTCAAGTTGCATTTGGAGCAACCTCTTTGGAGAGTTTGGAAAACCATCATGTAATATGCAAAAAAATGCATTGCCTGTGTACATTTAATTGATATGTTGATTGTATTTCAGTTGTATAGGAATGTAATTTTTAGGTTATGCCAAGAGGAGCTTTCTACCGTCTATACACCTCGATGATTGTGGCTGAACATGAGCGCTTATTTGTTTTTTATCAAAAATTCTGTCATGGCGCCCACCACATTCACCTGTACATCATCTCTTGACTCCATGACGGCTGACAAACCTGAACATTTAAAGAAAAACTAGGTTCTGAATAAAGCAAATGGACTTTTGGAACTAGCACGTAGAATTTCTTTCAGTACAGTTAACTTTACAGTTAACTTACTGGGCTGTAACACAAACCTGTGATCTGTCTGATTATGTCATAAATACATCTTTGTAATGTGCCCATGAAGCAGGATACATGTTTGCAGAGCACATGTTTTCCAGTGACCTAAAGCTTGACTTTTTTCATGTAGCTGCTGTTAGCTGAGCATGGGGAGGAGAGGCTTCCCTCGGGCTTTAATGAAGAAGTGCTCTTTTGTTTCAGTTGGCTGTGGGTGAAAATGTTTCCACTGGATCCTTCATTAGCACCCTGCTAAGAAAAGAAATGTTCCAGGTGTTACAGATTGTGCTGTTCTCGAGGCTCCACACTGAGAGACCGTCTTTATGTTAAAAATAAAATGAGGGGAGACGGTAAAATGCTCTCGGGTGAGGTATCATTTCATTTTACAGATGCTGCTACAGCCTCTTAAAACATTTGTCTAACGCTTTGTGAATTGTAGCAACATCAGCAGCTACACGGCTCCTAGTGGCAAGTGCTGTGATATCTGCACTTTGAACACCTTCATGTGTATTCCCCCACCACTTCACAGGTGCTCCGTATCCTTTAACACACGTAGCTCATACCCTGAGAGATAAATCAGGTACCCTGCAGCACCAAACACTGTGTGAACAGAAATATGCACCCACTTGTAGATTCCCCTAAACACCTCATGAAAACCTGTCTCACCACTTTGTTATAAATAGTGAACCTTTAACCTCACATATACTGAGCTAAGCTCTGTGTTTCAGGTATAAATACTTCAGCTTCTATGGATCAGTGTCAGAAAAAATACAGCAGAGACACTCGTAAGAAACTGTACATCGCTTTAAAAGACTTTCTGTAAATAAGAACTTTATTTTCTCAGTGTTGAAACAAAAAGACAGGCGCAGAATTAGAACCAGGACGTTCATGTCAGTTTAACTATAGAAAGAATTTATCTGGGTAAAGACACTGAACTCCACACTCTTGGCTCCTCAAAGGGACAGCCTGTCCAGAAGAATTTCTCCAAGGGCATTAGTAAGACATCAGTTATCTTATTATTATATACAATATGTTGAAAACAGGCTTTTTTTAAAAACTTGATTTGTTTCCAGAACACCCCTTACATGGGGAAAAATATATTTCTGGATTATTTTATATAATTTGTGTTATCAATCAAATATTTTTTTACATTTAAGAGAATCCCTGTTTCCTGATAG
Source organism: Ctenopoma kingsleyae (assembly GCA_032353495.1). Classification (NCBI taxonomy): domain Eukaryota; kingdom Metazoa; phylum Chordata; class Actinopteri; order Anabantiformes; family Anabantidae; genus Ctenopoma; species Ctenopoma kingsleyae. The sequence continues at coordinate 26,232,098 of JAUBNQ010000023.1, forward strand.
GAAAGGATCTTAGAAGTTAAGTCTTCACTTATGATGCTTGTGAGAAACACTACTTATATCATTTCACCTCGTAAATTCTTTGATGCTTTTTCATCTTTTTATTTTCTTTGATTTGATTTGATTTATTTCTAGTCATCGTACACTCACTGGCCACTTTATTAGGAACACATGTACACTCTAATGTAATCTATTACAGCAGCTCTGCAGAGTGCATCATATTAAGAGGTTCATTTTAAATAGTTTGACCAAACATTATTATTACACTCCACAACAAAGTCCCCGCCCACAAAGACCTCGATAATGAACATCTGGTATAATTACATACACCTTATTACCATTTTCAGT
>JAUBNQ010000023.1:26264847-26277733 GCA_032353495.1 Ctenopoma kingsleyae
AGTTTGTCCATCTCTGACACTGTTATAAAGATCAACACTGTACATATGAAGTTATATTAGGGGCGACATGATAGCTCAGTGGGCAGAGCAGTCGTCTTCCAACCCAAAAGTCAGCGGTTCGATTCTCAGGCTCCTCGAAGCTGCCTGTTGAGGTGTCCGTGGGCAAGACACTGAAACCCTGTAGTAGCACTGACACAGGTCTAGCAGCTGTCCAAACAACAATTTCCCCAAGGGGATTAATAAAGTATTAATTATTTATTTTATTTTAAAGCTGTTAAGTTGATGTCCTAAAAAAATGTAACATTTTTTTGTAAAATCAGAAGTAGCAGTGAAATGTTGGATTACAGAGTCAAAACTGCACCACAGTGTAATTTCACCCATTGTTGAATTGATACGGGTGGATTAAACTCTTCATATCCATGATACAGGATTACCAGCTTCATTTAGGAAATGGTGCTTTCTGATGATGACTCTGCAAACTGCTGTGGCACAACAACATCCCTGCAAAACTCTGTTTCATATCCACAGACCCTGGTTTGAGTTTCCACAAAATGCACGGTCAGGACAGGTCACCTACCCATCAGTCAAAATGCATTTTCCCAGTTCACAGTGCTTTTTAATACCATAACTCTGTCCCCGTCTTCTAACAGGAGATATGATTTTTTATCATTAAAGCCAAGGACACTGCAGACAATATTTTCCCCACACGTCTACCCTCTGTTCTCTTGACGTCTGCTGATTATTCTCTTCAGATTGGGGACCCTGTTTCATCCCATTCCCAGCCTCTATTGAAATTAATTTAATTTATCACTTGTTTTTTCCTGCTCCCTTCAGTAAACACCCTGTATATGAGCCTGGCAGTCTGTGTCTTCAAGGGGCCAAATTGATTCTACATGCTACACGATCCTTGGTGGATTAAGGGTGTAAACACATGTGATCCAGAGAGGGCTGAGTAGTCAGGGGAGGTCTTCCAGATAGCTCCATTTGTCACGGTGTCTCTCTGGATGAGTCTCTGCAAATGTTGGTGGATCTAGTCCCAGAGGTCATCAGGAGGAAAGTAACGTACTCCAGCAGGGTCGGATGTTGTTAAGTAATTTAATGAGCATTATCAGTTGTTATTACCACCATACCGTTCAGTGTCAACTACCAGTTGGCTGGAAGGTCCTGCACCAAGTTGGATCGCCTCTAGCAGCTGCAGAAGTGGTGACAGAAGCAGAAGTTGGACAACGAAAGAGATGTTGCATTGAGAGTAACAACATCTGTGTGGTGAGCAGATCAGTGTAGATGGTGAATGACAAAACAGCAGCAACCAAACCAATGTTGTTATGATGACTACCTAGTGAGTTGACTGGAAGGTAGAGTAGAGCATATTAAGCTCTTGTGCTGTAAATATGCTCCTGATAACAACTGATAAATGGCCATGTAAGAGGTGATAACACCCACACCAGGGGTTTAATCAGGTTAAGTACAGTTATACTTGACTAGTGTCGTGTACTCCACTACTGCACAGTGAAATGTTGTATTTTGATTTGTTTTTCATTCCCAAAATGTCCATTAAAATTAAACTGCCATCAATCAAATGCCATCATAGTTAATCATAAGTATTGATTATTGCTGTTCATTAACAAATGTTGTGATAAGTTGTTACCTGGATAACTGAGTAATCCTGAGTTTTCTGACTAAAAACCAAAAGTGACAATCCTGCACTTTCTCATGTTTAATCTTATTTTGAAGTATGACCAAGAAGCAGAACCTTTTTTGTTTTAGTTATCGTTATTTATTTGTCGTGTCACATGTATATTTGTGTCAATTTGACCTTTTTAGAACCAGGTCGTTTGAACTACTTTTTCCAAGCAGAATCTTCCCTACAGTAGCTAGTTCAGTTTCTTCCGTAATCTGTAGTTTGCACAGCTCAGCTTTCAAAGTAGCTTCTCCAACACTGTTGCTGACACCGATAGTGTGTCTGGTGGCGGTGCACATGTTAGACAATGATCGTCCAGCACAACACACCCCCAGAACTAGAGCTTCACCAGAACCCAGCTACTGATCATTACTGTGTATCAGTAAATCACAGAGGGCTGTTGTATTTATGGTCAGAACTGATCATAAATCAGTTGAAAATATGTTCATATTTGACAGTGGTTGAATTGAAATTTAACTGGAAGAATGAAACAGTTGTTCCTCATCATATGACTCTGGGTTGTGAGGTACACAGCCCCTGTAAACTTTAATCTTACTGTTAAAACAATTTGAGATCTAAACCATCATCATGTGCTGTAGAAGACTTTGCTCCTTTGTCCAGGAAAAAATAAATGACTGTCTGAGACGGGAGCAGCAGGACACAGACAGAAGGAAACATATCTGGATGTCATGCTTCCCTCCCAGTCTCTGCCCTCTCTCTGTAAAGCGGCTGGAAGAGACAGAAGCTGTCGTGATGGTTCATCAGAGTCACTTCAAGAGAGGAAGGTCACTGAAAGAGAATGTCACAAAGCAGACAATGAGAAAGTGGAAAGAAATTGAAAAACAGACAGAAATGGAGAGAAAAGAGAAGTGGTCGTGTTCCAAAAAAGTCCAGGCCTGTCTGTGCATCCACTGTGGAGAAAGATGGAAAAAGAAAGTGAAGAAATAGAGAGTGAAGCTGCAGAAGAAAAGGCGAGAGATGCTGAATTCTTCCCTTTCTGTGACCCTAAAAGTCTGCACGCTTCTTTATGTAATTCTAGCCATTGGATTTAGGCAGCCAATCAGATGCAGTTTAAGAGAAGTGGCTCAAGGATGGGCACAGTGATGCAGACAAAGCAGGTGAAAGAGAAGGACACAAACACATCTTTTGTATCTCTATGTGTGTTTCCTACTGGAAAAACGTCTAAAATCAAATCAGGCTTCTCCTCAGTTTATAGGAAACATGAACTGTGATGATGCCACTGCTGTTCTGCTGTGTTTCCAAAGCAGATTACAGCATTTTGGACACATTGATGGAAGCAGTGTGCTTTCTTTTATTTACAGTCTCTTCAGCTTCTCTCAGATATTTGTCAGTGAGCTGCACTGAATAACTGTGATCATGAAGGAAAGTTAAAAATGTGAAGATTCTCAGGCAGCTTCTGCACTTTTCTGTGAATTCTAGGTTAACTGAGGGATGTTTATTCTGGATGGACATCAGAGCTAATGACCGTGTAGGTTGCACTGAGTCTACAAATGTGTGTTTTCATGTCTGTGTGTTCAGATTTAAGTCAAATCTGAACGAATCCTGATGCATTTTAGTAAACTGTCATTTGGTGGCAGGCTCTTAAGCTGCAGGTGTCTGTGTGGGTGTTTCAGAAAGGTCGTGGCTCACATCCAAACACTTAAGGAACTGGCATTGCTAAAACATGAACTCTACTAAGTGCAACATGTCATAATTCTTTATACGTGTGGATTCAAGGTGTTAGGTGTCGACCCAGTGGAACTACAGTAAATATGTGGTGTGTAACCGACTTTTAGACTCAGTCTCTGTGTGAGTTTTCTGATGTGGTTTGGGCACACAGCAGCTTGGTTGGAGGTGAAGTAGTGGTTTAACATTTTGATTTGGGTTAAAGTTACGACGTAGTTTTATGGTTTCGTAGTCTCTATCACATTGTTACACTGCTTCATCCTTTGCTGCCAAGTGGAACAATCATAGCTCCACTAACTGACAGACGTCTTTGTTGAGCATAAACACATTTATTTTTGGACGGAAGAGACTCCGAGGAAATACAGAATATAATGAATCATAGCGTCTCAGACAGTTAGAGACAGACGGAGACGTCATCTCAGGACCTCGTCTCTGTTTATTCCCACACTGTTTGCCGTGATGTAACTAAATAAAGGGAGGAATGAACAAACACATTTGGTGGATGTCGCTTCGAGATGAGATAAGATTAGAAATCAGAAGACAGACACAGAAATGTCATTTAATCACAGCCTGACTGGATGTAAATGTATTTGTCTGTAAATTATAATGAAACTAACTGAGTACACATGATGAGCTGGGTCCCAGCTGCCTTCAGTTAGAGACAGCACAGATAAATGTTTGGAGCACTGTATCCATGGACCACAGGAGCTTTATGTACCTGCACTGCCACCTAGAGCTGACATAAAGACCATGAACGCGTATTATGACCTGTGCTCATGTATCCTTGCTCTTTGGGTGACCCACAATCGTTCCAGTCGACTTCTCCATTATTACTTTGAGGAGTGATGCTCAGGGAGACTTCCGTGGGACAGACTAAGACATGACGATCAGACGCAAGTGAGTAAAACAGGCAGACGTTTTAAAGTGATGTGAAGCACCTGATAACTGGACGTCACTGCCTTATGAACCAACACACGTCTATAATGTTAGCGAGTCTAAGGCTGACACCTAAATTTGAAAGACATGATGTGTTGACATGAGGTTTGAGTGTCTCTGAGTACGAGCAGGGATGGAAACATGTTGCATGAAACAGCTCAGTGATCTGACAGGGTGATTACAGGATCTATCAAAGAGGAGCAGTGGAGCTCTGCAAGCAGAGACATCATAGTACACAGCACATTAACATGGATATACAACCAAACACAGCCCTGTGTGTGTCTGTGTGCTCTAGACACACGCAGAAATGTAGAAATTGAAGACGCGGCACTTGTGGTGTTGTGATTGAGGGAGAGAAGCAGCACATTTAGACATTAATGCTGCACATTTCATCTCTGTGCAGAGCAGAAAACACATCACATTACTCCTCAAATTACACCAAACCTCATTTGCTTGAATCACAATTTTCTTTAAAAGCATTTGGCTTTTTAATATGTTGCTAATGCAGCTGCAGAAATCTCTTTACTCTGTCTTCAGGTTCTGTTTCTCCAGATCGAAATTATCGAAACCAATTTCAGAGCAGAAAAAAAAAGACTCCGGAGGAATGTACTTGACAATTAAAGGTGAATGTGACCCAGCAGCAGCGAGGGAGAAGATAGCGTCTCTTTTCTCCTGCAGTGTTATCAGTAATGGCTCAGAAATCTGCTGCTGCTTGTCTTTCATGTCTGAGAGCCAGGCAGAGATGGAGAGGAGAGATTCTGATGGCTGCTAAGCCTCATTAGGAGTAATGAAATTTGACCTTGATCTCTGCGACAGCAATCCCTCGGAGCTCTTCTCGCCGTGTTATGAGTCAGATGGAGAGATTTGAAGCGGATGGAGATGGCCCTTAGCAGATACACTGAACAGGTCCGGGAGCAGCCAGGAGGGTTAATGAAGCCGGTCTGAGAGCTGGATGACGGTGGTTCAAGTCCTCACACTGATTAGCTGAGAAAAGCTGCGACTCAAACAAACAAATGTTGCTGCTCCCTCTTTCCTCGTTACAGGCGTCAGAGTACGTCTGCAATTCAGACACATTCAAAAACACATTTCAGCTCCACTCTAACGTGCTGTGTTTCTAACCCTGAGAAACTGAGCTCCACGCTGTGCCCAGAATGTGTAAATGTTCAACTGCTGCTTGGTGTTTCAGTGGCTACGGGGAAAATGGAGGCTGCACAGGGAGGGTCAGGGACTCGGTGGCACCACAAGGTCTTAAAAAGTCTGGGATTTAATGAGACCCCTGATAAAGTGGGAGCAATGAGCATGTGGCCAGGGCCTAGCACTAACTTATGTGCTTGGCAAGTCCACAGGCACCATGTTGGAGTCCAGTATCCAGTTCTTATAGTTCCTCAATAAGCTGGTTGCCTAGGAGAACTCTCATCATCAACCTGTATTTGTATTGATGCCGTCAGAAGAGGCAGTAATAATGGAATACAATCCATATACTGCTGTTTTAGAATAACAGCTGGTTACCAAATCGTGTTTCTGAGCCACAATCAAATCATTATTTCATCCTTGCTCGGTTTCTGACAAGAGGAACAAGGAAATTCTGTAAATGAGACATAAAACACAGGGACGCTGTAGCAGCCGACCACTCATGCAGACGAAAGTGATAGATGTGACTACACAGTTTTGTTATGTGTTTTGTCAGACGACCACAGATGGATGATTTTGGAAACAGCTGTATGTAGAATATTCGAAGGTTGACTGCAGCCCCCACATACTGTTCAGCTTTGTGTTTCCTGAAACACGGTGAAAAGATGTGATGAGACAGTTTGTGTTAGGAAGTTAATCACAGTCAAACTAGACACAGTAAATACACTGCTGCTTCTCAGAGGACGACACATGATGTGGTCTCGGTGTGCTGCTTTAGAACAGAGCTGCACTTTGCTGGAACAGCAGCATTGTTTAGCTCTCTTGCGTGCATTTTAAGTTCAGCGGAGCGCAGAGAAAAGCAGCTCGGGGAAACCCCATTCAGCTCTGAGGCTGTTTTCCCTCCACGTCCCATTGACTTCCATCATATGAAAATGAAGTCTGATGTATCTCCAGCACTTCCGTTCTGGTCGTTGGCTTTTGCCCAGTTGCCCAACAAAGCAGCAGCGTCTGTAAATGCAGATTGGCTCTCTCCCCTCATACATAGTGTATGAACAGCAGGGGGACCATTTATTTCAGATACATTCAGCAGGAACTGTTTACTCTGTTTTCAGTGATTCCTCTCTTCTCGGCTATAGTATCCGGCTCTTACTGACGTTTGTCTCACAGCTGAAAGAATAATTATTAAAACATCCTTTTTTCTTTTTTACACAACTGTTACATTTCTTTGAAGAGGAGGTCGGCGTGTGTTTTATTCAGATTTATTCAGCACACGAACAAGAGAACAAAGACAGTCAATTTCTCACCTGTGCTGGGAAAACACTCTGCTCCCTCCCAGCTAATGCACACTATGTTTTCATTATTCTCTTTTAAATAATTCCGAGTCACAGCAGGTCATCCAAGACGGCAACATTTAAGATTTAAAATACACTCAAATAAAAAAAGGCTGCTGTGAAGTATACCTCAAATGCTGTGCCTGGGATTATGATAAAGGCTTCTCTGAACTGCAGATGCTGAAGCTTCAAATCAGTTTTAATCCTTTCCTCTGTTCACAGAGTCTTGTAGTTCTGTGGAACAGAAAAGTGTTTCTTGTTACTGCTTGCTTCAAGTGCAACAAAAGTTTCCAAAAAGTTTGAAATGTTTTGTGGATCTAACTTCAGAAGAAATTGATTGCACATATTCATTTTTCTTTGTTGCAGCATTAAGCTTATTGCACAGCAGATGCATATAATATATAAAGTGTTGGACAAATGAAACATTGACCTGTTGATGGAGCCAGAGAAGGTCACAGGTGATCATCAGCTGATCATCAGGTGTTACAGTCTATCCTGAGGGGAGCATAAATGTTGAACCACTTTTCATCATAGTCCATCCAATAGTTTACCGAGGAGAGACCGAAGAGAGATTTACTGAGCTAAAGCTACAGTAGCTCTTTATCAATTTTTGTAATAGAAATATGTTGTGGTGATGAGAGGAGATGGGTTGGACATAACAGGCATAATTGCAGTGATATTTAAAGGACAGCATCCAATAATTGGTCAGCTCAAGGAGCACAGGCAAAACCTCACAGATCAGATATGAGGACGTCGGGATTATGAGTGGACCAGACAGCGTGGGAAATAGATGTGAGAGTATAGAGCTGACATTAACCCACAGACGAACAAGCAGAATGTGAAAGAAGAGAATTTCCCTTTTTGAGCCTTCACTCAATATCACAAATGTCAACGTCAAGGTGACACTGAAGGAAAAGTCAGAGCATCGACAGAGACGATAGGAATCATGAAGGTAGAAAACAGGCATCACCTGTGTTGGCTTATTGTCTTTCTCCCAGTGACAAAGGAACAAATGTAGAAGATGTGATATGTTACAGTTCAGTATTTAAGAAAAAAAAGAGCAAACACAGCTTTAAAATCTGTTAATCAGAAAAAAATCCAGACAAACTGGAAAAACTAGAAATGACGAGAGAACACATGAGAGGCCTAACAGCTGTGCTGTGTTAGACCCATTGCTGAGGTAAGTGATGACGTGGTTTCCACACTGATCGATTTCTGATGAGTCTTATTTCCGTTCTGGTTCTCATTTGGTCCCTGTCACTAATCTCCTGTGTACATTAACTCACTCTCACATGGATCTCGGGGACTTTTCCAAGCAATTAATCAATTTAATTGTGATCTACATTCACCACGTTAATGACTGTGGCTCGTCAGTAATGGAAAGGAAAGTAGAGAGCGAGTGTGTCTGTGTGTTTTTGGCTGAATAGTGGTGAGATCTCAGTTGACTCTGTTGAGAGATGCTTGAGTTTTCACGACTTTATAATTATCAGAACCACTACCCACAGTGGATGACTGTACTGCTGTGTGTACGGCTGAGTCAAACTGATGATCTGTCTCTTCTGCTCTGTTTTTAGAGCATGAGTAGTTGGATTTCACTGGTTCACCATCTTAGTTTAGCATTTGCTAATTAGAACTACACTCAAACTAGCTGAAGCAGCTAGCATATTAATTAATATTATTTTCTACTTCAGTGCAGCTCAAAAATCCAACAACTAGATATTAAGAAACAGATATTAATAAGCAATAATATACTGTTACCGGCAGCCCTAGATTATCAGTGGTTTGGCTTTTTGTCATCTGTTCTGAAAAGGAAAAATGGTGCCAAGGAACAAAGATGACAAGAGGCCAGAAGTAGAAGAAAAGAAGGCAAAGAGAGGGAAGACAGGAGCCAGTCAATGAGCTACAGCTCGTCTTCTACCTGTTGCACCAGCAAAAAAATACGAAAAACAATTAGAAGCTTTATGTTTGAAATTTACTGCATTTGTGACATAATGAATCACAGAGAGGAGGCTATGAGGACATGGAGCAATGAAGACTCTGGGCCAAAAGACCTGAGATAGACCCTGCAGTGTAACCATGACAACACTGCTTACATCTAATCACTATTTTAATGATGCATTCAGGGGCTGGAGCCCCCTAAAGGACGGACAATGAACTGCAGTGATGGCTGCTGAGTGTGTGGATTAACTGCTCAGTCAGTGACCCCCCCCAACGCACCAAACATAGCCCCCAGTAATGAAATGTAATATCACGCACCCATATAATTGAATTTTAAAGCCAAGCAAATGTGGGATGGCTGAATAATAGTTTGAGACATATGGGAGCATAAATATGTGAGATGGAAGTGGGTGAATCAGAGGAACGTGTGACACAAATGCAGTAAAAGATGCTGAAAGAGGAGCCATCCCTCCTCCAGTATCTGCAGCAGCCGGACACATTTTCCTCACAGCTGCTGTTTGTTTTGGACACTTTACAGCATTTTTATTCAGGCTGAAGCTAATGTCAGGCCATTTTTAAGCGCTCACCTGACCCACAGCCTACAATGACATCAAGGCGGGAGACGGTTTATCGACAGCCGAGTCTGACAGCAGAGAGGAGGCAGGCAGAGGTGCAAAGGTCTGCCTGGGACTGATAAGACAACCGTAGGAATGGAGAGAGAGGCAGACAGAAATAGAGAAAGAGAAAAATGAGGAGGAGGAGGATGTGTACATGGAGAATTCTCGCCTCCTCTTCTCTCTGTCTTCTTCTCTTCCTGTGCAGAACACTGCAGAAGAAATGTTTACAGTCTGTGCTTTAATTCTGCATCCTCCACTCCTCTGCACTCGCTTCTTCTGAATATTGTTTTATTTTAACTCTGTCAAACACTGACATTGAACTCTAGGGAGGAGGATACTGTCCTCCCAACAAAGCATTGTGCAAAGATAGTGTGTGCAAAGATTATGACCAAAGCTAATGGAGGAAGGAAGGAAACAGTCACTGTTGGTTTGTTTGAAATGTGACAACCATTCACTAAACATAACCTTAACTAACCTTCACCAACTGATATGAGAAGGGTGTCCAACCTAAGCAAAATCATTAGTCCAAATTAGTCACCTGTCCTAGGCCACAGTTTTCTATTTTCAAGATGTTTTCTCAGCATGCATTTGGCTCTCTGCTGCAGAGTTTGGTTGGTATGTTGCCTAGATTATCACTGCGGTTGTGAGCAAATGCCAACTATGCTACTGCTTGATGATACAAAGCAGTTTTTGTGTAATGTGGAAATTTACCAGACAAAAACAATCCATGAACACAGAAGATCTTCTTCCTGTGTTTCTCTTCCTGTTCCTGCCCCACTTCCCTTTAAACCAACAGAATTCAAGAGTTTTCCCCAAAATTTTTCCAAACTTCCAGTGAAATATCTGTAAAGACTTAACTTATTTCTTTTGGTTATGGTTATCACAGCACTTATGGCTTCCTGTCATTGCTGTCTCATCACACATTTTAGAGAAGGTGTTGCTAGTTGAGTTGACAGTGCCGTGGGAAGAGGGGTTGGCGGTAACCCACGAGAGGAAGAGGGCAAAATATACTGACCTGGTGGCAGAGTGCAGGGAAGGTGGATGGAGCACAAGTCTATACCCAGTAGAGGTTGGGGAAAGAGGCTTTGTTGCAGACTCAACAACCCGCTTACTGAGAGACCTGGGGCAGGAAGGAGCTGGATTGCACAAGGCAACGAGGGAGCTATCGGAGGAGGCGGAGAAAGCTTCTGGCTTTGGCTAAGAAGGTGAGACAAGGTATGGGGAGTAAACACTTCCAAAGACGGTTAGCTGCAGGGGGTGTCAGGGAGACGTCCCTGTTTACTGCCCCACCACCAGGAGATGTTCTGGGCTAAGGGGTGAAACATCTATGAGCGGTGGTCCTCAGCTGATGACCCTGCAGCTAACAATCAAGGCACCGGTGGAGGTGCGGCAAGCCTAGAGCGGAGCAGGAGAACACCTACCTGTATTAACAAATAGCCTGTCTCTCTGACAAGATGATCATGTACGTATATCTGCTAAGATGAGAGGACTCAACTAAGTCTCTCCAGCACAGACCTTCCACACAACACAGTATCAGCATCAGTTTGGGATTTTGCTCTCACAAAGTCTGGAGGTCATTAAATTAATTCTTCATACTCTACCTCTCTGAATATTCCACCCAGCTCCTTTTGCAGACAATGGCCATCTCTCATCTTGGGTACTGCAGTGTCCTACTGACAGGACTACAATCTTGCACAATCAGCACTTTCCAGGTGATCCCAAATGCAGCAGCACATCTCTTTTTTTGAGCAGCCGCAAAGGACACGTCACACCTCTGGTTATATCTCTCCACTGTCTTCCAGTGGCTGCCAGCATCAGGAGAACTGTCACTCACCTACAGAGTGGTCAACTTAACAGCACCTTCCTGCCTAAGGACCCTAATCCAGGTCTACAGTCCCTCTCTTTCACTGAGCTCTGCCAGTGAACAGTGTCTGGTCCCTGCACCACAGAGAAAAAAAGATCCCAATCAAAGCTTTCCAGCTCAGTGGTCCCACGATGGTGGAACAAGTTCCTAGCTCTGCTCTCTCAGCAGCTTCACTCCCAGTATTCAAATAACACCTGGAGATGCAACTCTTCTGCCAAATTCCTGGGAATGCTGCCTTCATTAAAAGTGTCTGACAAATGAAGAGAAAACATGCTAATGTGTCATCATGTTTCTGTCACAACAGATTTGTTGAGGTCTCATCTTCTAACTCTAACACTATACATACAGTACATATAACAATTCTAATCTTACCGAGCAGCTCCTCACATGTTCTGTCTCCATTGTCCTGACAGACATTTCTCCTGATGTCATTTCACCTCTTTGACTGTCACAGTGTTGACTCAGTTCACGACTTAACCTCACACAAATGCTGGTCTTCGGCTGGAGGGAAGAAGACGCGTGGACATTTGTGTGGGCACATAGTTGGAAATTTAAAACCAGAGAGACCTCTTGTCCGGATCTCTCTAGCAGCTGTGACACTTCTTTAAAGACCTGAGTGAATTATTGAACATGCCGCGGTGGCTGGCAGCAATCCTGACTGCTGTGAAAGCAAGAAGACAGATGGCGTTTCCATTTAAATGATTGACCCAGCGTTGCTCCTGGCATTTTGATTCCCATTTGAATGTATAGTCTGAATTCCCTTCGGATTTGTGAAGCTGTGAGTCAATCTCTAACCAGCCACCACTCTGCCACTCATCAGTTCTGTGTTGTAAAGCTTGTTTCCTACATGACAACTTAGATTTTAATACATGTCATATGCTAAATGGGGGAGAACATCCACCTGCCTGTGAGCCATTACTGAGGAGGATCAGCAGGAATTTGTGTCAGTTGGTCATGTCATGTTGATGGTCCAAAATGTGGGAGTTGTGTGTGGAAGCAGAGGCTGATGAATATGACCAGAAAACCATAGAAGAGAAGAAATGAGGTGAAAGAAAGAGTTTGACATATGCAGGCGATGTGTAGGAGGGAAGAAATGCTTTCTTTTCCTTTTCTTCAGAGTTGGCCTGTTGCCTTTGGGAGGGAGGCAGATTAGAGGGCTGTTTTGAGTTTGCCTTTTTCTTGTGGCTCTGGATTCTCACCGTGGCCAAATACAAGCTTTAGGCTGTCTCAGGCTGTTAGCCTGATGCAGCTTTTTATCCCCAACTATCCCAGGTTATCAACTTGCCTTTCTGGTAGCACAGAGGGAGCCTGAGGAGAGTCTGGTTAATGGTGGGTGGTGATAACATCCACTATCATTTTTTTACTTTTTTCTCATAGCATAGCCTCTGGCACCTGGAGCCAAACACTGTTTCAGATTGGTCTTTGTAGATAGTGTGTTTGAGGATGTCCCTAGCACTGAGTAATTGATCAGCTCTAGGTCACAGTGGCATTTGAAATCCTTCCAGGTCTTTTCAAATCCTTCAAACACAAACCAGCCGTCTGGCAAAATAATCAACATCAGTAGACAAAAACAGGGTTTTTGGCCACTGTTGGTCACCAGAATTCTGTCCAGTGTCAGGGCGGAGTTTCAAAACAGGCCTGGAACCGTAGAGGAGATTTGGACTGATTTACAGTTTTATCTGATTTCTTGATCTACATAATA
>JAUBNQ010000023.1:26277893-26290904 GCA_032353495.1 Ctenopoma kingsleyae
TTTCAAAACAGGCCTGGAACCGTAGAGGAGATTTGGACTGATTTACAGTTTTATCTGATTTCTTGATCTACATAATAGCTTATTTAAAATTATATATTCAAGATGCTACTAATCAGATCTTTCCCCTTTCAAATGGAATATTAAAACACTGTTTCATTCTTGCTTGCACTCACTGGGGTAAAAACCAGAATCCATAACAGAAGGCTACACACATTTTTAATGTGAAACTTGACAAACATGACACTTGTCAAATTTGTATTGAAGTCCAGTACTTGTACCTAGTTATTTTAAATTATACATTATGTACTGCAACTGAAAAATGTAATGTGTAATGTGGACACCAGCTGCTACCTATGGAAACAGCTTGTTAGTGCCTTGCCCAGTGAGTCCAAAGCAGAGCTGTAGAGCAGTCCTTCCACTCACGTGGTTCTAATCCTGACTAGAACTCGGACATAACTAAGTTGTATGTTCAGAGCTGAGCTGTGATCCATGTGGAATTTATCCACATTGACGTCCTACTAATAGAGTATTCATTAGTCATTAGCAGCAGTCAAGCTGTCCAATCAATGAGACCTTTTCTTCAGTAACAAGCCAGAGCCAAAGAAAACCCCTGTTTAACGAGAGCGATGCACACCGGAGGATCAAATCTGAGCTGTAAATCTGACACGGAGACGCCACAACCTCAGAGTCATTACTAAAATGGGTTTTACAGCACAGTGAAGTTTTACAGCATCTGGAGTGACAGACACTGTAAAACTTTCTTAAAAACTGACATTTTTAATAAGGTCTACATTTCAGTATAATCCAATATAACACATGTGATTTGTAGAGACAGTTTTAGAGAGGTAGACAGCTTCCTTCCAAACACCAAAGCCTTTATGTCAGATCCAAATAACTTCAGGATTTGTAGTTGTATTTGAACCAGTGACTGTTGTTAATAGCTGACTTACTTTATGTTAATATCAAGCTGTTCTTTGTCTCCTGTGCTCTCTTTCTAGATCGAGGACATGCAGTGGCCTCGGGGGGAACAGGAGATTCCCACCTCTGTCTGCAGCCTTCCCTGTAAAGCCGGTGAGAGGAAGAAAGTGGTGAAAGGCATGCCCTGCTGCTGGCACTGCGAGCCCTGCGATGGCTACCAGTACCAGTTTGACGAGTTCACCTGCAAACTCTGTGTCTACAACATGAGGCCCAGTCCCAACCGCACATCCTGCCAGCCTATACCTATCATAAAACTGGAATGGCACTCACCCTGGGCAGTGATTCCGGTTTTCCTGGCCATGCTCGGGATCATCGCTACTATCTTTGTCATGGCTACGTTCATACGATACAACGATACTCCGATTGTCCGAGCCTCCGGCAGGGAGCTGAGTTACGTTCTCCTGACTGGGATATTTCTGTGTTATATCATCACATTCCTCATGATTGCCAAGCCAGATGTTGGTGTGTGCTCGTTCAGAAGGATCTTCCTGGGTCTGGGGATGTGCATCAGCTACGCCGCCCTCCTTACCAAAACCAACCGTATCTACCGAATCTTCGAGCAGGGGAAGAAGTCGGTGACGGCACCCAGGCTGATCAGCCCCACCTCTCAGCTGGCCATCACCTCCAGCCTCATCTCAGTGCAGCTGCTGGGGGTGCTAATTTGGTTCGGGGTGGATCCACCCAACACCATCATAGACTATGATGAGCAGAAGACCATCAACCCGAATATGGCACGAGGGGTGTTGAAATGTGACATCACAGATCTTCAGATCATCTGTTCATTGGGTTACAGTATCTTACTGATGGTGACATGTACTGTCTACGCCATAAAGACCCGCGGGGTCCCGGAGAATTTTAATGAGGCCAAGCCCATTGGGTTCACGATGTACACCACCTGCATCGTGTGGTTGGCTTTTATACCCATTTTCTTCGGCACGGCACAGTCTGCAGAGAAGGTAAGAACCAATGGATGATAGTGGGATGGAAGTTACTGAGTTGATGAACTGCAGGATGGATGAATGACGAATGACTGGATCTTTGCAGAAAACATTGATGTTTGTCAATTTGTGAAACCAAAGGAGCTTTGATAAAACAAACCTTCATTAGCAAAGCGTTAGTTTTACTCTACACACGTTTGTCTGAACTTTTTAGGCTAAAGCAACAAGCTATATCTAAAGTGGTAGACTTTAAAGTGTCATATCTTTCATCCACAGGTGTTCGTTTCTGTGCAGATTTATTTTTAACTCTTCACCAGCCTCATAAAATCCAACATGCTGTTTTCTGTTCTGATCAGCCACCTGGCTTCTCCTCGTCAGCACTAGACAGTGCTGTACCGTTTGTACACTTATGAATTGTCTGACCATAATTCATTATGGACAGAGTCTAACATCACTTATTGTGGTCAGAGCTTCTCTGCACATGGTCAGGATCTAATATCTAAACTGTACCAAAGCGGGATCCACACATTAAACTTATTTCAGCTACAATCAAAATAGTTCTGTGAAAAGAACCATAAACTGGAAAGTGCATGGTTGTTGATTAGGCTGCTTTCATCAAACACTTCAAGCGGACAAACCATGTCAAGCGGAGAATTACTGCATCATTCAGGCTGAAATAGTGTTTTATTATAATGTAGAGATAAAAATGTATAAATTCTTAGTGTGACCTTTATGTTTTCTCAGTTAGGCCTCTGTGAAAAGTTTGTAATCACAAATACTCATAATTATTATGATTATATACAGTGAAAGTTTGGTGAATGCATATTGAGTTGTCATTACTGCTCTTTGATCAGTGTTTACTCCTTAACTTTCATTATTAGATCATTACACAGACACACACATCCCTGTTTCCCTCTGTCTGTGACGCTGCAATAACAAATCACCAACAAATCACAATATAGCAAAAATCCATGTCAAGCGGAGAATTACTGCATCATTCATATCACTGTTGTGTCCCACTTTATCAGCCTGAGGGCTTCCAGACGAGTCTCATCTGCCACTGGAAAATAATCTCATTCCCATTTGTGCAGAGAGACAAAAGCTTTCGTACCGAACCCAATGTGGCACATTTTAGCAGTGCAAATGAAAAAAGGAAGATAAAACGGTGATAAAACAGGCAATTATTGTGTTCTAGTTTTATTTTACAAGTGTAGGAATCCAGATGAAGCTGAATTCCCACGTGGCTGGTAAAATATTGCATTAAGAGAGCGACATATTTCTTATTATCTGTTTGTTACGACCTCAGGCTTTGTTTGTTCTTATCAGCCCCTCGGTCCTGACGAAGCAATTACAATGTGAAAATGTAATAAAGGACAACAGCTGCAATCCCCAGGTGCTAAGTTGTGTTTGCATAGGTGGATAAACTTGTCACAGACTCAGTGACTGTGTGTTGTTTTCAGTTTTCAGGTTACAACAGGTTATAAAAGCTCCCTGAAGCTGATTAGCTCGTTTTCCATAAACACCTCAGGCCGAAGCAGAAATGTCTCATAACACGAGGAAAGTTAGAGGACGCAGGAAAGTTGTTAGAAAAGTTTGAAAGGTTCTGACCATAATTGTGTGACCTTTACGTCTTATCACAACTCTATGAAAACCAGTGCTAAACAACACGAGCCTCCACATTTAGGCCTGAGTCAGTCTGCTGAGCTGAGCGTTAATAAGCTTTAGTGCGACTTCATCACGCTGTGCAGGGATAAATAATGAGCATGTGAGCTCGTGTCCCCACAGATGTATTTTACCTCAGTTTGTAATTTCAGGATACTTACTGTAAAAGCTGTCACAGAGTGATGCCGCTCGCTTTACTATTTATCAGGAGGAAACTACAAACTCAGTTTAGCTTCGTGTATTAATGACATTTTATAAACACACGTACATGTCCTGAAGTCTTTAAGTGTTTGGTGTTTTACTGCATCTGCTGTGACACCTTCCAGTGCAGAAACTAAATGACACAGAAATGCTGCAACATGCTTTACTCACCTTTTATTTTCCTAAAACAAAGTGTCACCTCTCAGGCAGCACCCAGGACGTCCTCACTGGTTCATATTTCTACTTTCCTCAGTTGGTACACACTCAGACGTCCCCCATGTGTACGTGCTATCTTCAGTATAAAGTTCCCACAGATGATAAGCCACCATCAGCTTTTCTGCATTACAGGCTTTTAATGTGAAAAACATTATTTCTGTTTAAACATGAAGTGAGAACAGCAGCAATTAGTCATCATGATGATGATGGACACCACTGAACTTATCATCTGAGCTGATAGAAGGCGACAAGTAACTTCACCCTGCTTCACTTCACTTCGTGTGTATTTACTGTTAGTACTTCCAACGCTGTGGCTACTACTGCAGTACTTTTATTTAACAGACAGTACATTCACTATCAGTACATTATTCTACAAATCTTTTAGTACGTGCAAGGAGAGGAAATGTTAAATGGATAGTTTTTCTTTCTCATTCAGCTTCATTTCAAGGACACTGAAGAGAAACTAAATCAAACCAGTATTTGCTGTTTCCCGTGACTCTTCTTCTCCTCAGTTCACCTGCACACAGCGTCTCAGGTGCTGGTCAGGTCGGTTGTTCTAAACATCCTGGAGAACTTGTCACGGTTGTTCTGTGGATTTTGTCTCTGTCTCTTCATGAAATCCCAGACTGGCTGCAGGATGTGGAGATCAGGGCTCTGTGGGGGCTACGCCATCTGTTGCAGGACTCCTTGTTCTTCTTGTGTCTGAACAGACTTCTTTTTGCTTCTGGCAGTGTGTTTGTGCTCTGTGCTCTGCATGAATCTAGGTAAGTATAAACCCAGTCCTGTGTGGGATGTGTAGGTAGGACAGGATGGATAAGATAGAAAGCCTGGTGCAGTTTGGATCATCAACATTACACCTTCTGTCCTCTCTTTCCTGCTGTTCTCATGTGGAACAAGAAATAAAATGATCCATCTGTTTTTGAATTGTCAGATTTTACTGATTATGGTCATTAATTTGATTTACTTCTTACATGTACTGTAAATACATCAAGTCCTGGTGGTAGTTTGAGAAGGAAACGAATTCGTGACATGTGTCAGATGTGGTCATTTTGTGTCACAGCAAAGGAAACTTTGAGTCCACGCTGACTGTGCTGAGTAATGTGTCCCATGAACTGTACAAATCTGTAGAACTCACAGACTTACCAGCTTTTCTTAATGCGATGAACTTCTGCTTCAGCAGCAGAGTGAATTTAAAGCATAACTATCCTTCTAATACTGAAGTTGCTGGTGACTGAAGTTTGGTTACAGAGCTGTAAACTCAACCAGAGGCAGAGATTAAGCGGCCTCTGCTGTTCCCCGCATCCCTGAGAGGATATGTGTGTTATCAGCGTCCCAGGTGAGAGTGTCCAGCCAGTCAGTGGACAGTTAAGCCTCTCTGCTCACACTCAGCGTTAAAGAGATGGTCTGGGGTAAACCCCTCTGATGCACTCATGTCCTGTCCACAGGGATACACTTGTCCACCTAAACTGCTGCAGGCCGCAGAATCAGTTGATAAGCTCCTGGTCCCTGAGCTGCCTAACAGCTGTGTGAGTGCAGAGGGGGTCGGGGGGATCCTGCAGCCAAGCATCATCTACAAGGGTTAAAAATTTCTCAAGCCCCTGCTCTCTGTCACTTAAACATTCAGGGATCCAGAGGTGATGACAGGGAGACAAAGAGCAGCAGATAGAGGAGGAGTTAATGTAACAAAGAGTAAGATGTTAAACATATCTGGCCTCATATAAAACATAGTTTATGTGTAGAACACTACTCCACTGAAAACCTGCAGAGACACACAGACCAATAAAGAGAGCAGAAGCAGCATCAGTGTGTGTATTTGTACAGTGCAGGTGTGTTTTAGTGTGTCTGTAAGTGTGCATACAGGTGTGTGCGTGTGTGTGTGTGCGCGCGTGTAGAGGTTTGGCATCAGCAGGCAGCCAGCAGCCGAGTGGAGCGGTGACATCCTGGCCTCTGCTGCTTGTCATTACCAACCTGCCCAAAGACGAGCAGAATACAAATGAGTAGACAGGAAGAAACTGCTGCTCTGCTCACACGCGCACGCACGCACACACAGACACACACACACAGACACACACACAGCATGGAAACAGATGACATAGGAGGGAGAGGTGGGAGTGATGAAGTGAAGCAAGAAGGGATGAGGATGAACACCAAGCCAGCGAAGCATCGTCTCTCACAAAGGAAACACAACACTCGAACAGACCAACATTAAGGAATGAGCGTCCACACAGGATGTTCACTCACACCGACACCAAAAGGGAAGAAACGCCCATTAACAGAATGAAACTGAACCAAAACATGAAGTAGACTGACATGATAGGAGCTGTGTAGCAGCCATCTTTACTCTCTGCTGTGTACTAGTACATGTGGAGGGACAGAGACGAGAAGCGTGAGCAGAACTGTGAGTAAATGTTCTGACAGGTTATTTAATGTTGTACAGAATCAAGTGGAGGTTAGAGAAATGATTGCATGAATTCACCTTTTCCTCCACTGCTCTCTAACATGAGACATTTATCCTGATTAGATCTCTGCCCCACATCCAGACACGAGGTCACCACACACAGCACACTGGAAGAGAAACGGTGTTACAGGGAGATCCTGCTGTCTCTGTCCTTCTCTGAGTCACCAGGGATTTTAAAAACGTCACAAACAAACACGTGTTTGAGTGAACGGCTGAGTGACAGACAAACGACACAGAGCTGCTGTGCATTAGTTAGTGAGAATCATTTCACCTGCTGCTCAACAGAAACACGGTGATGTGAATTCTTCCCTCTTTAATAATCATACATCACTGCAAATATGTAAGCAACATATTTTCCACAGCTTTCACATGATCTACGTTGTTTGCAGATTTTTAGTGATAGACGATTATTAATGAGTGAAGACATCCCTGGAGTGTCTGGAATCATTTTTATTCTCCCTGCTTTCTGCTGCAGCTCAGCAGCCTGGAAGATGGACGAGCTTCCAGCTGTGCACAGGATTACTGTCGGAGAATAGAAACACATTTTTCCTCAGTAAGAGTTCAGAATGCTAAAAGTGAAATAAATCACATGACAATAAACAAATGAATATTACTGTTCTCATCATTAATCCCTCTGACTAACCAGAGCTGTTGTTACATATAACTTCAGCTGCCAAACATCCTCTTAACATCACACAGTTAGTCACAGGCTTTTTCCTCTGAACCACGTTTGTGTTTTCAGGCAGGTTACAGGTGATGAGTCATGTTATTTACTGACACACACAGATGTGACCTGTCTGTCTCTTTTGTTAAAGGATCTGAAGGTAAAGTGCCAAAGGCTCTGACTGAATCCGGGGCTGAGTTATTGAACATCTGAATCACACACAGCAGCAATACGTGTCCAGATTGATGCAGAGCGTGTGCACCCACATACGACCGCTTCACCTCCGATCGCTGGCTCATACGTCGTTAAGGTTATTTCATCGGACAAACTTTTACACGTTCTTTCTTACTCTAAAGTCAACTTTTATGTCTTTGTGAAACACAAATATTTGCAGCCACACACACACACACATATATATATAACCACATCTCCTGCTACAGTGCAGCTTTTGTAATATCAAATAATGCAGAGGATTAGCCTCTATGTGCTTAACTGTGTCCTATTCTCCTATTGATAAAAGCTGTTTGCAGTAGCCTGAAGAGGGATTTGCTGTATCTACACTGTGTGTGTTCTCTGATACGAATGCAATGGCCACCTCATTCAGGATTTAGCACAGAGAGAATGAGCTTTGAGTTCAGGGTCCCAGGTGTGCGTGAGGAAGCCTTTGCTGTTCCTGCCTCACATCATATCAACATGTCTCACATGAGGTTTCATGACTTATTTGTAGCAGCTTTATTTTTTATCAAATGGCAGCAAATCATGTAACTAATGTAGAACAATTTATGATTAGTACATTTAGTAATATGAATAATAATAATAATAATAACTTTATTTTATACAGAGGGCAGAGCCGAGAGAATCAGGGAGCTTTGACTGCGCTACAAACATGTACCACTCTTGATTTGGGAGAAGACCTCAGACTAACTGTGATTTGGTTTAGTAAAACGATTTTGGAACATTGTTAGTAAGATTTAAAAGTAATTGTTAAATGAACAGGTATGAAGGGGCAGCTTAGAAAGACCTGCTGTAGGTGGGAGAGACAACTTTGACTCAAGCAAGAATAGATGGAGTTATAGTCGTCCAGATGTTTCCCTCATCAGTAGAGAATAAAAAGATGTGAAGTTAAGCTCAAACAGCACTCTGAGGTTTAACATTTACTGACAGACTAGTTAGGAGAAGTTTCTGGACGTCTGTTCTTTAATTTCACCTTACATTACACCTGGGTGTCATCTGCATAACGATAAATGGTTGTCTTTGAGTAGAAGCAGTAGAAACATGTACAGTATGTTGGAAATAATGTGTTGGTCGTGGTTCTGACTGTGTTCAAGTAAAAACTCGCCCTAGTTTTATCTACATTAAGTACAGACAGACTTCTAAGTACAACTTTAAAGAAACTGATCTTCATAATTTCCTGAACCCAAACAATAGAGACATTTTTCAGTCTGGCTGTGAGAGCAGCTCTCACACTAAAAGTGACTGATGACCATAGAAAACGTTTTCTCTAAACTTAACCAAGAGCTGTGAGAGTGAGCACAATCATAAAACAGTCAAACTGGATGTTTTACTGCAGGATCAGATATTTTGGCAGAGAAGAAATGTTGTCTGGGAACTATTTACTGATACGTTCAGTCTCAACATCTTCGTGTAAATGAACAGCACACATGTTCCCGTCTCTAGTTCGTTAGCTGTTGTTTTTTTTAGGACAGTGTCTCTGGCGTCCACATTCTTTAGTCCATAGAGAACACAGTGTATGTGCAGATAAACAAGCCATCTGGTGACTCCCGATGCTTTAGTGTCTGAGAACTCCACTTCAATGCTTTGAAAATATTTTGGCACGATGTTGCACCATCCACTCATCCTTCATGAGAACAGGAAGCCGAAGTGTTTTATCGTCACTGTTTGACCTTCAATAATCAGCACTGGTTTTAATGGAGACGTCTTGCTGACTGTGACGTCCTAAATGCTGTTTCAGTGTCAACATCATGCTCGTGTCTCACGCACAGAGATGCAAAGACTGAAGCTACGGTGACGTGTCTTCATGAATAAATCAGGGGAAGAAAAGTGTTTTCTCTGGCACACGGAGCAGCTCGTTCCCCGCGGGACTCATACGTCTCCTCATGCAAAACACCAAGGTCAGACAGCGGAGACTCATTCTTGTCATCAAGACTTAAACTGCCACCACCCAACATTATTTAACTCTATGTCCTCCAGGTCGTATACAGAGACAGGTTGAAGAGTGCAGGGTGGAGGAGGGCGGACGTTATTTGCTATGCTAATATCATGCACCATGCATTTTATGGCACCCATTAATGTTTGTGTTTTCCACCTGTCTTCGCTCTCCTCCTCCTCTCTTCTCGCTTGTCATCACTTCTTATTTTTGTCTTCTCCCACTCGTTCGCTGAGCCGTCGCCAAAACTCACTTCACACGTCTCCACTGCTGCTTTGTCGCTCTGTTCTACTCAAAGATGCAGGTTTGCTATCAGATGTCAAAAATATCAATCAATTAAAGTGACATAGTATCATCAAATTGTCTTTTAATATCAATGCTGGTAAAACATATGACACATACACGTAAAAAAGTACACCTGTACATTCATGCCCAAATGATAGAATCTGCTGTAAAGTGGGTTTGTTGACTATAGAACTAGCATTAATTCTAATTCTGCTATCACTGCCTCCGTTGTAGTGATTCATTTTGGAATAAAAAAAAAATCAATGTGAAATGTGAAAATAGGAGGAATTCAGCAAAAACACTCTAAGATGTTAAGACAAAACAGAATGAGATAAAAATAAACTACAAATGGACAAAGATAAAAGTAGATCAGAAACACAGCTATAGTGCAGTGATAGTTCTAAATAAATGGCCCCAGATCAACAGAGGAAATAAAAGTGTAGGTGAGAAACCAGTTAATTAAAGGCACAGAAAGAAGAAAGTGGCTCGAGTTGGAGCACAGATAAATTCATCACTGAAAGCAGCTTCGCCCCGTTTGGTTCAGACTTAAGGACTTAAAGCCAGCAAGGCTCTCAGATCTGGCAGAACCAGTCAGCCGATACAGAACCAGTCAGCCAATAGAACCTTTATATTACAGTACAGTTCAGCTGTTCAGCTGGTTCTTAGTGAATCTGATCCTGGAGGTCCTGGTTCAAACATGAAGTTTAGAGGCTTAAGTTATTGATTTTTATTTCTTATTCATTTGAAAATGTGTCAGTTCATTTCAGGCTTGTTACAGAGTGGAGCATCTTCCCTCACAAACAATCTTTGTCTGAGTACAGACGCTGGACACAAAGACGCTTTAACCAACACTTTAAAGAGTTAATGTTTCTCCACACAGTCGTGTAAAAACATGTAAATCAGACAGATCTACTGAGCAAACCTGACAAACTACTGTATGTTCTTAATCTGTTCGTGTGTGGTCGTCATTCACACTGCATGTCCTATGACTGCTTCACAATAAAAGCATCCAATGAAAGCCTTTAATGTGAAGGAGCCGCAGCAGGAAACTGAACACAGGTGTGTGTTTGATCGCAAGCAGTAAAAGTAGAAACAGAGTGAAACTAGAGTGATTCAGAAACGTTCTCGTAGTTTTAAAAACTGCTGATCATGTCGCTTCAATTAGCTGAAGACGCACAGTGACACAGCTGCTGCCTGTGATCTGAGGTTGTGTTTAATGTTACTGCAGTTAAGTCACATCATGACCTCTGAGTCGGGGTCCAGCTGTGCAGCAGCCTCACAGAAAGACACAGTCTGTTACTGAACGTCTGTTGTTTTAACCCCTCGTGGACGATGCCGAGGTGACGTATGTGTCCCACTGAACAAGAAGTACGTTTATGAGATGAGATTTTTTTTTGTTGAAAATGCAGTGAGGGAGTTGGAGAAAGGGGTGATAACGGTGGGGGGTAAAGTGCTAAGAGAGCAGCGATAGCAGCTCTCAGGCTGCTCTGTGACGAAGATTATTTCTGATGAAAAGCGATGGAGACACAGAGAGACACTCGGAGCAGACAGAGGAGAGACTGAAGAGACAGACACACTGATAGCTGTGGACCTTTAGCACCGAGGTGTCAGTATGCAGCAGCAGACACTGCGAAGTCGACGTCTAACACTGTCAATCTTCTGCTGACGCCGGAAACGTCTGGATCCACAGGGACCACCATGTTCAGTGGTCCAGTTTCAGCTAAACACGTTTAAAAACACATAAGAAATTCTGAGACCGTAGTGCACACTTTAATGTTTGTTGCACATGAATTCAGTGCGTGTGAAATGTGCGTGTGGAGGTTTGAAGCTGCTTAATGAACATTTTACAGACCTGACGCCAAACAATCGCTGCTGTTATGGATTTAAAACAGCTCCAAGCTTCATCTTTATTCCACCCACTGTTAAATTACATTCAAAAAGGAAAAGTGCAGAATGTTTAAGATGCTAATTTTCAACAGGGGGCTGCATCAGATCTTTCCAGCTAACACGGCTGAAGGCTGCCCTCTAACCCCCCCGTCAGATCATCTCCTGCTGCAACATAAATCAACATGAGCGGGGTCCACTGGTGTCACATCGACCTGCTATCCAACACCATGTAATCTGGTTAAACGCAGCCATCAACATCATCCCGACTTTTCTAACTAACGTATATTGATTATATGCCTTCGTGTGTGTGTGTGTGTGTGTGTGTGTGTAGCCTTTTCTAACAATGAGAGTCTCTCTGGGATTGTGATTCCTCTGTGGTTTCAGCTGTGGCCCTTAATGCAGATAATAAGCTCAGTGAGTGTAACACAGCACAGACACACACAAACACACACACACACACACATGCAGCCTCTGAGACAACACACACTGTGCTGCAGGTAGTTATTTCATGTCTAAAATGTCAGACAAATGTAAAATAAATGACCTTCACAGAGTCTCAGTGTCCAAGGTGGATCAGTAATCATCTGTCAATCAATTAATCCACTAATCCGTTTAGAATTTACTGATTTATTTCTGTGGGACTGTGCACGTTAATCAATACTGATGTTAGTAACTAAAGTGCAGTTTGCCCAGAAGCTGATTTGCTGACAGACAGAAATAAAGTGAGTGAATCTATGAAAACATCACTGCTGTACTTTGTGTGACTGTGTCAGGAGCCACAAGTTCCCATGGAACAACAGCTAGCCTGTTGTTAGCTACTAGCCCTGCAGAACACAGGCCTGCTCCCAGGAGAGATACCTGAAATCCACCAGGAGCTGAGGAGGTGGAGGTGGAGGTGCAGAGCTGGAGCGCTGAGAAGAACAGCCACAGTCTTCCCCAAGTAAAATGGACGAGTCATCGGGGGCCAATCGTGGACCAGAACAGGACCTGGCAGAATGTCCTGGCTCACCTGGATGGTTTCCAGCTGGTGAGGGCGGAGATACAAATGAGACTGCTCCACCCACTGTGTGTTACACAGTAAAGTTAAGACCATACAGAATTCTGTAGAAAACCCAACTTGAGCAGCCCGGTGCTGCTAAATGCTGCATAGAACTTAAGTTAGTGGACTTCACATTGATTTATGTTGCTGCAGCTTATCACGTAGTAATGAGGAGGAGGACGTTTGGTGACTCGGTATTAGTGCGGGACACACCAAGCCAATGACCAGCCATCATTCCATCAGTGAGCATCTGTCGGGCTCGACCCATCGGTGAGAGAGACCACTCTGATTGGCTGTTCAGCTTAGCGAATCGGGCCCTGGTGGACCCCAGTGGTCCTCAGTGCCATTTACAACTTCTTATCCGACATACTCTGGATCAGTAGCTATAAACTGTCTGTAGTGTGAAAATAGTAAGAATGACAAATACAGACTATCGCCACCTGCTGGTACAGAGAGTTACTGCATGTTCTCCACATGAAAGGTGATGACCAGGTATTTATTATTGTCACCATAAGG
>JAUBNQ010000023.1:26453303-26475405 GCA_032353495.1 Ctenopoma kingsleyae
ACCATTTCACAAGTCAGTTCAGTCACGAGTCACGTAACAAGTCACAAGTCAGAGATAAAACCTTTATGAAACAAGTCCGAGTACATGAACATGACGTTCCTCTGTGTCTACTGGTTTCTATCAAACAGAACCGTGTCATAATTCTACTGTGTTTACAGAACATTAACAGACTCAGGGCGGTGGCTGGGGGGTGGGGGGTGGAGGGTGTACGATGAGTCCAGAGTCCAGTGAGAGGTTTGGTTTTATTACCTCTGTCTCTGTGTTGTATTTGTTGAGGTGTTTGGCGCGAGCTCGAGTCCGTTTTACTGTTCTGTGATAGAACTTGTTGAGGTTTAAAGTTAGGAAACTATGTTAGTGTCTTCTCACACAGGTGGGATCAGACCTGCACACTTACCTGTTCGGTCTGAGCCAGAAGCTCAGGTTTCAGGTGTGTGTGTGTAAACAGTCATCAGAGTGTGTTGTGTGATGAGAGGCTGACAGGAAGGGTGTGTGTCGCTGACGCCTTTCATCTGGAAGTACCGGATTTAGGAAGAGGAAACTGCAAACACTCATTTTTACCTGAGTCTGTGCTCTTTGATGTTTCACTACCTGAAAACTCTGAACCCCCCAGAACAGATTTACCCCCCCCCCCCCAGAGGATCCCATTAAATCCTTATGGTCATTAAAGATGTGTTGTTGTAGTGTGGTGGGTGGACAACACCTCTGACCCCCATATGAGACCGCGGAGGCTCACAGGTCCTCCGTACGGGGGGTGTAGAGTTTGTTAAACACGTCTCAGTGAGGTTACACAACGTGCACACAGGATAAATACAGACAGATAAAATACACACGTGTTGCTGAGACGTGGTACTTTCATGTACAATCTACACACGGTATAATTCATACTTGTATTTAACAGATTTCTTTTTGAGATGTTCTGTCTTTTCTTTTAACTGCACCTCAGTTATTTCTATTGATTATTATCTATTGTATCTATGATCACTTCCTGAGTCTTTTCTCTGACCTCTGCTGCTGGAACACGTGAATTTTCCTGATGTGGGATAAATAAAGTCAAAGTCTACGTTGTTTCTGAGTCGTCTGTTGTGAGTTTATGACCATTATATCTTGTTCGATGTGTTTTTAATTGTGCGTCTGTTGTGTCATTAATAATAAATAAAGATAAATATAAAATGACAAACTTCTCTGATCCTCTTGGGGAAATTGTTGTTGGACATCTGACAGGTTCACGTCAGTAATACTTCAGGGTTTATTGAGTTCAGGTGATGTCTCCACCTGACGTTTTGTTCTTCATCCTGTGTTTTATTAGAAAAGAGTTTTGATCATGTGACTCACTGTAAATGGTTCAGTGGAGCTCACGTTTTTCTCTAATATACATTTTTATGGTCCTGAACAAGCACCGTGTCTATACGTACCTGAATTTGTGTGTGTGAAACTTCATGAACTATCAGGACTAAACTAAAACTGTATCTCAATCAATGCAGGCATGAATAGATTTAAATTTAAATGATATTTATTAAGACTTGATCCTGTTTCTGTCCCTGCAAGTGATGATAAATAAATCTGTGAATGAACCGTCAGTTCACCTGAGGAGAACTTTAACTTCCTCACATTAACGTTCTGCTCTGTGCAGCTGGTTCTGATGAAGACAGAACACAAACGTCGGTTTAATGTGAAGAACGTGAACAAACAGCTTCAAACAATCAATCACTAAATGTCACATTTAATATTCCTGATGCTGGACGCTGTCGTTACCTGTGGTCCCATCACGCACCTGGAGGGGCGGAGCTTCAGCAGGTAAATCCAGAGCTTTTCATCGTGCAGCTTCAGTCAGAGTCAGAGGAGGAGACGCTGCAGCTGCATCAGAAGGTGAGACAAAGACAAACAGATCGTGTTACTGCGGTTCTCACTAGTTCTGCTTTAACCTCTGTGACTCATCACTACACATCCACTAAGTACTTTTACTCTGTGCTGAGGTAGTGGTACTCCGTACTGTTTTCTCCTGTGATAATTTAAATTTTGTACTTTTTACTACATCTATTTACTGCATTTATAATTCATAATAATTACTTGTTAAACTCAGCTGCTTTTTTCTGACAGACATTATTCTGCTGTGTAATTTTACTGTAGTCGCTGAGTCTCGTTCTGATCCTCAAAGATCCACTTACCAGGTTTTTGTGGACCTTTCAACCACACGTCTTCATCATCAGTTCAAACGTTTGTACGGAGAAAAAAAACACAGACGTGATGATGAAGGTGAAGAAAGCTCCGGGTTCAGTAAGGGTCCATTTAAAAACATCCTGCATCAGTGTGATCATCATTCTGACAGTGAAACCACAGAAACTTACTACACCAGTATTTATCTGAGTGGTGGAAGAAGTACTCAGTGTACAAATACTCTGTAACAAGTAAAAATATTATTATTATATATCATATATATATTTATGCAGAACATCTCATTAACATAATAATTACTGATCATTTTAATGTTTAAATCTGATAATTAGAATGTGGATCACCTTACTCTATATTCATGATGTTCCACTGTTTATTTACCGTGTGGGGATTGGACAGGCTGGTTCTGACTCACCAGAACATGGTCTGAAGCCAACGTTAGCAGGTTTAGGTTAGTTAATGTACTGCAGTACTGTGTAGTGAATTCTAATGTGTACTTCACACGTAGAGGTTTACTGTGTAAAACGAGTCTCAGCGAGGTGTTGGCAGTAAGACTAACCCAGGTGCAGTTACCTGGTGGTGAAGCTGAGTCTGTGCTGGTTCCTTTCAGGTGGAGCCGTGACACACACAGGACCAGTTTCCTGAACCCGGACTCATTTCAACCATTTCATCAGGAAACATGTAAAATCTTAGTTGTTAAAGTTTAGCTTTGTACGGCTGATGTTACTGGTCTTACTGGTCTCGTGGTTGTGGTCTCTGGACAGATCTATAAGACTCAAACATGCAAACGTAGTGTTGTCATCAGATGTACATGTAAAGAAACACAAAAACAGGTTTTCAGTCCAGAGACCATGAGACCTGTCGGTAAGGAGGTGGTTCAGGTCATCAGTGAGGTTCTACATTAGCTGTTATTAAACATGTCCAGAGACCAGAACCAGGGATCAATCACCTGTATCTGAAACTGCTGATAGAAACGTTACACCTGAAACACCTGAACAAAAGCCAGGTCTCACTACTGCTGGTAGAAAGACTGGTCTATGTGGAACAAGGAAACACATCGATGATAGATTCAGTTTCAGTAAAACTCCGAACAGATTCTGGTGGTTTTGATCCAAATGAACTGGACTCTGTGTCTCAGGTGGTGTGTTCTCCCTCCACAGGTCAGCAGGACTGGAGTGTTTGATGATGAATCTTCCCGGTGGTCTCTGGAATCTTTAGAGGACAGGTTCAGGACAGGATGAGCGCCACCTTCTCTGCTCCAATCATCAACCAGCATTTCTGTCTGTCTCCCTCCTCCGGACTCCCAGAGGGAGACCGCAGCGTCTCTCAGCACCCAGACTCTCTGTCCAGCTCCGTCCCCTTCCTACTCTACCCCCCAGGTATGGACCCTGCTGGCTTCGGCCTGTACAAAGGTCCTCTGAGAGGCCCAGGTCCCGGACTCCTGCCCTACCTGACTCCCTTCCACCACCACGGACACTTCAGCGTCTACGAGTGTCCGTTCGAGCCAGCGTTCATCCAGAAACGGAACGAGCGGGAGCGTCAGAGGGTAAAGTGTGTGAACCAGGGCTACGCCAAACTGAGGGACCACCTGCCGGGTCAGAGCGCCGACAAGAGGCTCAGCAAGGTGGAGACGCTGAGGGCTGCCATCAGCTACATCAAATACCTGCAGGGACTGGTAGAGCTGCAGGACGGGAGGGCCCCCAAAACCTCATCTCCTGCACGGGACTGTGGAGAAGAGTCTGGGGGGTTCACATGCTAAATGGTTTTATTAAAGCACGTGGATCAAACTGAGGCAGATTCTCTGCTGAGCTGCAGGGGAACAAAGAAACTGCAGCTGTGGAAGATTTTTAAATCAACAGAAAAATGACTGAAGACGTGAACATTTACTGTAAAGAAAGAAAAACACAGACACTAAGAAACTCCCTCAGACGTCAGCGGTTAAAAACGAAAACCAGGAAGCACCGACAGCTTAGCTCCTGTCAAACCTGCAGCTTTCTTTACCTGTAGGGGGCGACACCGAGTCACTGCTGCTGCTGACGAGTTTCTTTTCTTCATCTGAGGAGAAAAATAACTTCTGTAGTAAGCCAGAGGATTTTATCATTTAAAACTATTTAATGACTTCTGGTCATTTCAGACTTTTCAAGGACCTGGAGACAAACTCAAGGACTGAGGTCATTATTAAAAACAGTTTAGTGGGCAGAGAAAAAGCTGAAGAGCCTGTGTGTGATCATTAAATATTGATTTTATTTTAATATCTGTCATATTTACTTAGTGAGGAGTTGAAGCAGAATGCGTTACCCACCAAACGAAGCATTAGAAAAATAAAAAGCTTTTTAGACTAAAATTAAACCAAACATCCCTCAGCTGATTTTTTCTTCTCATCCTCCTTCAGATTTAAGTCGTGGCGTTCCCTTCGCCTGCAGCTGCTTCAACACTGTTTAACGTTAAATCAGATTCTTCACAGACCTGAGTTCACACTGGAAACTTTTGTCTGTGACTCAGACGTGAGGGGAACCCCCCCACTCTGACTCAGCGTGTGCTGAACCCAACATCCTGCACATCATTACCAGCAGGTATCAGCCTGTGGATAAATATGAACATGCAGGACTCTGGACTCTTCACATCAGATTGGTTCTGATTTAAAGAACCAGATAAAACTAGATCCAGTTTCAGTCCTGATGTCAGAGATCATCAGTTAAAGGGAATTTTATTTTAATACACAGTGATACTACTACCATACTGATCAGAAGCAGAATACTCAGAGTATTGATTAATTATTAATGATTAGTGAATCTGAGCAGTCCGAGGAACTTTTCTACATTAACATGCAAATCAAGCAGGTTCCTCGTCCTGTCGGACTGTGACACGTCACAAATCTTTGGCTTTAAAGACTAAACACAAACTGAGTGGATGCACCTGAATCTTTGTGAAACTGGTTTCTTCAGGTCTCGTGTGTTTACTGGTTTAAGTTCAGTTTCACGTCTCAGACAGACGGGAACTGCCGTTTCCACCAAAAACCACCAGGACTTACTGCTTTTCTTTTTTCTAACAGAATCTGGATGTTTTAAATAGTTGGTCAAACTAAATCTACTGAAGGTGTCACTGATTCACTGCTGATAAAAATCAAATAAAAAAACATTTTAGACATGTCAGCTTGTTTACTGCCCCTCTACAGCAGGTTTGACCATGATGACAGTGTTGCTGTGGGACTCTGAATCATGAACTGATGTTATCAGCAGCTCACAGATTAGAGGCTGCAGACACATCACTCAGATTAATGTGTGTTAAAGACAATAGCAGGTAAAACCCTGAGGTGAGACTGTATCCAGCTGAGAGAACAACCAGCAGCTCTGGTCTGGTCTTAGTCACAGTAAAAACACGCTGAAGCTTCTGAAATGTGAATAAACTGATTCTGGTGAAACAAACTGATTCTTCTGGTTCTGGTTTTTACTGAGAACAGCAGCTCATGTCTGTATCTGATGGAAACTGGTGAGAACTGAGGGCTGGAACAGAGGAGATACTGAAACGGCTTGTACTGTGGGAGACGTCGCTGTCTCTCCAGGAAAAATAAAGACTCTGACTCCACCACAACACAGTGATGGCTTCTCCTCTCTAACTGGTTCTCTCTCACAGTGAAGCCACAACTTCAGTCCTTCACACCACAAACACCTTCACAACGCTCACAGGTCAGGTTTTACTGCCCTGAATCTTTTCCATCAGTCGACTGGATCCAAACAGACGAAGCTGCAGAAACAAACAGATGTGGACTGAACCACTACAGAAAGACAAATAAAGACAGTAAAGACTTCAGCAGTTCAGTCAGTCCACCTGCTGCCTCCGTCTCTGAAGTGTCAACAAGCAGTTTTTCCTCCTCTCTATGAGATGTCTCATGGAGGACGAGTGCTCCACCTTCTTCAGGTGTCCCGGACGCGTGGAGGACGAGCGCTCCACCGTCCTCAGGCGTCCTGGACATGGAGGGCAGTGAGGCGGTGGTACACCCGGTTGCGGTGCTGCGGCTGCAGGCAGTAGGCGATGCTCTGCTCCACCTCCTGGCAGCGGCGCAGGAAACGGCAGCGGTCCCGAGCCAGCTCTTCCCAGGGACCCCGCCGGTCCTCCTCTTCCTCACCACAGCTGGCGAAGAACTCCTCCACATCATCACAGAAACGAACCTTATGAGAAGAAGAAGAGTCTGAGCTCTAAATCAGAGTCAGCAAATCATCCAGCTTCTTTTTTTAAAATCAATTTAATTTAGTTTATTTATTTATTTAGACGCCAAATCACAAGTCACGTGAAGGCAATTTACAGTGTTTAAGGTCTTACAGAACAGCAGTGACGTTAAATTTAAAGATAAACTACTATAAGCAAAAAGGAATTAAAAGTGTTAAAAGTGAAGCGTTCAGATAATAAATACAATATCTACTTTTTCAGTAGAAGAAAGAGGACGTATAAAATGGAACAAAAAGAAAATATTCCACTATAAGTACATCAAATATGTACTTCAGTAAAGTACCTGCTCACATAGGACAGAGGATGTGAGGTGTTTACTGTCGGGAATTATTCTTTATTCAAATTTGATTCCTGTTTAAATAGAAACATAAATGAAATATTTCATTTAAAATATAAATCTAGTGTAACCTGAGACAGCAAATAACAGTATTTATTTTATTTTTTACATTTTATTTAGACTTCAAAAGGTTCTTGACAGCAGCTGTGACATCACTGTCCTGTGTTTTTAACCCGTGTTTAAAGGTGATGATATATTTAAATACGGTTCTGTTTGGTCCAGTTTCACTAATGATCACACTGTAAAAACTTAATGTGTAGAAATGAATAAGAACAAAGAGAAATGTGAGAAACTTATTAATATCTAACTCAGAAACCTGCAGCTGTTTGACCTGGATTCAGGGTTAAAGTTCACTAAACACATTAAAGTGGACTTTAAGTACAGATTCTGGATCTGTACTTGTCTGGTCTTAGTCTATAGTCCTGTTGAAGCCTGAGTTTTAGCCAAACCTCAAAAGTTCACACTGATCCAGGATCTGTCCGAATCCATTACCATTCATTAACAGGGACTCTGATGATGAGCTGGTCTGTGTATTTCAGTTCTAGAACACAGGTTTCATCAGGTGCCTGCAGAAAAACCACAGGGAGGGGGAGAGGGGGGGGCTGTGTTTCAGGATTGGGACAGACCAGATCACATTCCTCACCGATCAGGTCATCAGGGAGCAGGTTTAGGCTGTATACAGCTGAGTAATCTGACTACTGTGGAACCACCAGTCACAGCTGTAGCTCCTTCAGGTCTGTTTCAGTTTCAGCTGGACCTTGTTCTGTAGAAAGTTCAGTTCTCCAGTAAAAACCTACCTGGGGAGACCAGGGTTGTGTACTCCCCCACCCTGACGTGTTGACTGATAAGATCTCGTGTCCTGAATGAACTGTAATTGTTTAGAAGTATGACAGTAATGTGACGCTACGGGATCAAAAGTGAAACTACGTCTGAAATGTGGGGAAACAGGCAGCAGACAGAACACGTGACCTAGATCTGTTTCAGATAGAACAATACGTCACTGTGACCTGAGAGTTTGTTTTCTCATCACCTAACTGTTCTGCAGGTAAAATGATCAAATAATCAGGAGGGCGTGTTGTGTGAGTTTACCTGGTCTCAGGTGAAAGATCCAGTTTTTTACAGTTCACTGACGTAAAAGTCAGAATAAATCAAATAAAAACCACCTTCACCGTCTTCTTCAGTCCTCCTGCAGGGTTACCTAGGTCTGTCCCGGACTAACGACTTATCACAGAGTGTTTACTGATCACACAGACAGATAAACACAAACAGACACACAAACACACAGCAGAGGACCAAACTGACCTTTTTGACTGGAGCACAGCTCTGGGTGGTGTTGGTGGTGGTGGAGTGCTCAGAGAACCCGCTGTCCAGCCTCTCCTCAGCCTCCTCCTTCCTGTACTCAGGTGGAGATGCTGCTTTATGGTGGGGGGAGTGAGGGAGGGTTTGGGAAGCTTTCTTGGACCTGTTTTTGGCCCGAGGAGCGGCCTCGGCGGGCCCTCGAGTCCTTAGTGGGGCCTGGAAGTTAAAGGGGCTGTAGGGGTCTGAGGAGCTGCTGAAGGAGCTCCACAGGCGGAGGCTTTCAGCTTCATCCACCTCGCTGGCCGAGGTCGAGTCGTCCCAGACGTCTGTGGTGCAGACAGGAGGGGGGCAGGCCACTAGCTGAGGGGACGAGGTGGGGGTGGACTGAGCGGAAGATGGTGGTGTGGAGGTGATGGGGATGGTCCTGGGTGGGGTGCTGCTGGTGTGCAGCCGGGCGGTGAAGTTTCTGGGGTTGTACGGGTCCAGACTTTGGCACAAGGAGCTCCATAGGCGCTCTGCCTCTGAGTCAACCTCGCTGTCCGAGTCTTCGTCGTCGTCATCTTCATCAGTGGAGTCCGACAGATTAGAGGAGCCCTCACTGTCAAAACCATCATCATCATCGTCTTCATCGCAGTCGCTGGACTCCCCCTCTGATTGGCTGCTGTCGTCATCACTGCAGGGACAACCCATGATGAAGGCGATGGCTTTGTTCTGGCACTGGGGGGTGGAGACCTCCGTCTCCCCCACAGACTGACCCTCCTGACTGACTGTTTGTTCCTCCTGTGTCCCCCCTTCCTCACCCCTCTTCCCTGATGTAGAGCCTCCCTCCTCAGGAGTCTCTTCCTCCATCTCAGACTGGATGCCGGTTTTGACCTCCTCACCTGAGGCCTTCATCAAGACCAGGTAGTTCTTCTGGACCTGTTCCTCCTCCAGACTGGAGTAACCATTGTCCTGATCTGGGGTCAGAAGTGCCACCTCGCTGCCGACAGCGGCAGCTCCTGAACTGCTCAGACGGTCGCTGATGCTGAGCCGGTGGTCTGGCGTGGACCCCTCTGTGTTCTGGACTGTGTGAAGGCCTCCATTGTCAGCCGGCCGGTCTTTGTGGTGAGTCGGTCCAGTGTTTTCTCCCAGCGTCGATTCCCCGTCGCGGCTCTGGACAAACACAGCGGTTGTTTCTGCAGCTTTTGTCTCAGCCATCATTTGTTGAGGACAAAGCCGGCCTGTCACTGTCCCCTCCTCAGTCCAGGGGAACTCTGACAACAGCCCGTTCTGTGAGCTCTCCTCGCCTCCCCAGAAGCTGCCCCACCACGCTCTGGTTTTACCACCAGGCCCCCAGTCCTTCCCCGCTGTGGGCTTTAATTCCTGAGATGAGTTCGACATGACGTGACTAAATGAAGTCCTGAAAGAAGACCAATGTCCTGTCCGGGTTAAGTTCACCTCCTCCGAACTTTGGATCCCTAGTTCCCGCAGAGAGTCTGCGGTCAGCCACTGCATAGAGGTGCCGGGTGTCGGCTCCGGCAGGCCGGCGGCCCCCACGTCGTGCAGGTAGGTCAAGGGAGGAGCCGGCACCATGTCGTCCAGACGCCTTAAAAACTCACTCTCTTCGTCCACAAAACTGGTTATACACTGTCCACCAACCCACCCGGCTCCTCGCTCAGACAGAGCCGGCTTTCGGGTTCGGCCCGTCACATATTTCTGCAGAAACGACTGCGCGGGCCTGGACACCATGGAGAACACGGAGAACAGGCCGATCCACGAGCTTTCCTGGCTGTCGAGCCCGGCAGAGGCGACTCCGTGCCTGGTCGGAGAGCTCGGCTTCTGCCCGCCGGAAAAATGTCCCTCGTTACTCATATTCCTGAACATTTTCTTCCAAAAGTAAAAAAATAAATGATGTGAGATGAACCGAGCCTCAGACGAAACTCGGTCGGTACTGGTTCGTTTCTAATCTGACAGCTGTCAAACCACAGTCCACGTTAACAGGAGCAGTTATTAACACTTTTCATTTTAATACTTTCAGTCTTTTTTTAGTGAAACATTATTTTTACACTGACTGCTTCATGGTGCCCATTTTACCAGAACCACGGGGAACCCAGGAGATGTCGTCCGTGACCCCGGCGAGCTTCGCGGCGTTGGCGCTTGGCTGAGAATGGTGGTTGGACTTCTTTCTTGTGGTCAACTTGGTAAAAACAGAACCGGAGCCGGAGGAGAAACAAAGTCCAAACACTGTCGAGTCCAGAAGCAGGGAAAGATCCAATTGGGAAGTTGAAAGAAGAGCCATTTTGTCTGATTATCTCCGGGGAACGGGAACGGCGGCGGCGGCTGGATGTGTTCGCTCAGCGGTGGAGCTAGCAGGTTAGCTTAGCATTAGCAGTTAGCCTGACGGTTAGTTAACCACAAAGCAACGATTTATTTAAAATATTCGCTTCAAAATCAGTCTATTTCCTTCTTAGTCCAGATTAAGTGGTTGTCCTCTCGTCTCGGTGTTAATACTATTTGGATTTATCTTCTAAAATAAAGATTTAGCCGCCGACTCGTTTCCGTTCGTACCCACTTGGCGATTTCATCAGAAAGTTAAGGGACCGTCTGCGAAGAATCGTCCTCCCCGAAACGTGGAGTCCGCGGCCAGGGACCGTCACGGTGTTACAGCAGCGGAGGGACGTGTGGTCCCGGTCTTACGTAAGTCCACAGTCCACGGTCTCTGTGTCTGCACGTCTGCTCTTACATAAGTAATACTGCAGTCCAGGATCTGTGCTACTGCCACGTGTGGAGGCTCCACATGGTCCAGGTCTCAGCCCAGACCTTAGGCTGCAGGAAAACCACATTTATTATAAGACACAAGCAGAAAAAAAGTTATTAGTAATACTAAGTTATCCAGGGACCAGAGATATTTATCAAACTGTGGTTTTAACTGAGCCAAGGTTTCATGAGTTCATATTCTTAAAGTGGTTTCTCTGAGTTCCTGATGTGTTTTAACCAGTGTTGATAACATGAATGTTTGAGTCTGGTCCAAGTTTCATGTGTCTCATAAATAAAGTTTCTGCAGAAATCAAACATGTTCGTTTTAATTCATGAAAAGATTCAAGGAGAGAAAAACTTCAACAACCTGATCTCTGAACATTTACTGAGAAAAATTAAGAGTTTATATAAAACTTAAAAATAAATCAGCATTTATTTGTTTAGAAGTGACTAAAGCTGTCAGATACAAAATATTGGAAAGTAAAGTACCAGCAAGTAGTATTTAAGTAACAATATATAGTATTTAAGTACAGTATTCGAGTAGACGTACTTTATTTTTCACCTCGGGAATTTTGTCTGATACAAACATAAAATAAAGTTTAATAAAATTCAGTTGTGGACATAGGAAACACATTTTACTTAAATTTTCTTCATCTGGATTAATTTACAGTTTAAAAATGTAATAAATAAATTAATGCTGAAACTTTCCCACAAAACCAGAGTGAAGCTTTTATGGTGAGTTTACAGGAGTTGATCACATTAATGATCAGGAACATTAGTCTGAATCGACTCTGTCTTAAGGTCACTGATTCTCATTCAGTGTCTTTAAGAGTGTTTCCCTGCTGAGGAAGGAGCGAAAAAGAGAAGGAAGTAAAAGACAGAAGAACAAAAATGTGTTTCTTTTTCAGTTCAAGTTTATTTTTAGTGCAAATAATAGAAAACATGTTACACATTAATAACAGCTTCTCTATACGTGTGGATCTAAATCATAGGGTGGAAAATCAAAATCACATTTTCATTAAGTTCAGTATGTACAGTACAAATAAAGTTCATTTTGAACTTACATTCTGTCCCTGTAGTCCCAGTGTGTCTCAGGGATGGGGGGTGGGGGGTCTCAGGACTCAAACTTTACTGCATCAACACTATTTACCAAATGACCAACATTTGATAAATGTGATCATGGAGCTGCAGCTCAGACTCCTCACTGCAGCTTTCACTTAACTCCATTTAAAAAAACTGCAGTTTTTAGAAAACTCGGAGTCAGGGGTTTATTTAAGGTTCAGGTTAATTTAAATTAATTTCAGCAGTGACTCGGTCTCTGTATGGACTCTACAGACTATATCAATGTCTACAGCATCACCATCAGTTTTAAAACCAACACTGATCAGACCTGATGGAGCCTCAGCTGCAGCTCACCAACGACCTTCAGACATCAAGACTCACTGAACTCACAGAATCTCCTGAAACATGGTTGACATTTGGAAAAAAGTGCTGAACAGATGTGTTTGTCTTGTCTACAGCGCAAAAACTAAACCAGCCTCCCTTCAATACTCACTGCAGCCTGGATTAAACCCAGAGAGCACAACAAAAATCACAGGAAGAGGATGAGTCAACACAGGAATGAGATGCAGAGACGGGAGGATTATTAAAAAAGGAAAGAAGGATGCATTTAAAGGCAAACACAGAAACAGGATTATTCTCTGTCAGATTGTAAAAACGTTCTTGTGCAGAGCAGATTCACCTCAGAGCTTCAGAATAAAACCCGGTCTGCTTAGAGCTGGATCTGAAGAGCTGGACTCTGAACATTCAGGCTGATGCTCTATACGTACACAAACAGTTTGTAGCTCTGCACAAAAAGCTGTCGCTGGAATTCCTTCATGCAGCTTGGTCAGTCCTGGAAAATGAGCCAACTCTCCAAAAACATGATGCAGTATTTCATGTGTCATTTCTGCAGAAAGAAAAAACACGTCCAAACAAAGTTGTTGTTGTGCATTCAGAATAAAAATGTGTAAAATGTGAACCAGCTTCTGAACAGTGTACATGCTGTTTCTACTTCACTGTTCTACGTTTGTTCTATGTGCTGAGTTATTAAATATGTTCAGCCTAAGTTGTCTTCTCCTGACAGTGACGTCTCAGAAATAATTCTAACCACTGGTCACGGGGACGATCATTTCAAATCTGAATCCTCGCATTGAAAACTGACACCAACAGAAAGAACTGAGATTATTTTTGCCTACAACAGGACAGACACAGGCTTAAAACGTGAAAATTCTGTTTTGAACCAGTCCTGCAGGTAATTAAATGAATTAAAATCAAAGTGTTTTGGACAAAGTTTCCAGTGTTTCATCTGCTTTAAAACCTGATTCACCGACTGTGGAACATTTAAAACGTGTCTGCTGGTAAAAAGAGACACGCTCCGATCATCAGTTTCTTCTTCTTCTTCTTAGAGGCAGACAGGAAACAGACTCAACTGATAACACGAAGGAAAGACTCAATAAGGAGCTTTGCAGTATGTCTGCAGAGTCTCTACACATCTTCATTTGAACCTGTCAGTAAATTAAATCCGTGATCCTACAAAGTTAAACTCCCACAGTTCATGTTTCACCCTCATTAAAATACTCGTTTCATTGTTCATCTGATGTCTTTAAATTCATCTGCTGATTTAATTTTGATCGATAAAGGACAAATTAAAGGTCCAGGTTCTGTTTCCTTCACACACAGCAAGAGGATCTGCCACACGGGCTTTTAGTTTGAAAGGGTTTTCCTTTCTTCTGTCGGTCCTCTTGAAGAGAACCACTTCTCTTCTCCTTCTCCTCTTTTAAAAGCTTCCTGTCCGTCAGCGGGCCGAGTCAGAGCCAGCGGCCCCCAGGTGGTGCCAGTCCACCCAGTGCTGACCCGGGACCAGCTTCTTCAGGGGTATGAAGGTCTCCCCCAGCAGGGTGTTCTCCCAGAACGCTCCATCCCCCAGAACCCGCAGGTGGATCACCCTCTGGTCCAGGTCCCCCCGAGGGATCCGCTCGTAGACGAGCTGCAGGAGACAGATTTGTGTGAACGTGAGAGACGGGGACTGTGAGGTACCACGGAAATACTACTTCAATAAAGTATTCACACAAAAACACAAAACACAGGTACTGAAAGTCCCACGATGACTACGTTCAGAACAACGGTACCAGAACCACTGATTCACATGTTCTACAGACCATGACGTGAGCTCAGGTTCCTGCCTGCAGCAGTGGACCCAGACGTCTGAAGCTCCTGCATCACTTCCTCAACAACACGTGTTCCTCACCTCACGAGGCTGTTCTCCAAACATCAAGTTCCCTCCTCCCTCCACCACCTGAACCAGATCCAGCAGGGTCCTGATCAGGAACATCCTGTCCACACGTCCCTGACCTGACACTACCTGCTGATGAACAGGTGACAGTCACCTGAACACCTGTGGAAACAAGCTACTGTCCCACCTCAGAGACCACGCCTGCCCCCACCCATGTGACCCCATTCACTCAGCAGCTGACAGCCAATCACAGCGCAGACAGCAGGTGTCCGTACCATCTCGTTGTAGGTGGGGTTACAGGTGCGTCGTGCTGCCTTGGTCTTCCTCTTGCTGGTCTTCTGAGGGTCTGGGAGCAGGTACAGCTTCACGTAGGGGTCTGGGTCTGTGCCGTCCTGCAGGGGCTGCTGTAAGAACCACACACACACACACACACACACACACCGTGGGACATGAGCTCTGTCTGCAGCCAATCAGAACATCTGTATGACAACATGTGACAAAACGTCCGAACAACAAACGCAGTGACGTGTTTACAGCACAACTGTGTTACCTAGCAACAGGTCTAAACAAACAGACACTGACCAGGCCACGAATGTGCATGACCATGATGAAGAGTTTGTCGTTCCTGTAGCTGATGGAGAGTTTGACTTCACCCAGTTCTTTGCCTGAAGCTGGAGACCAGGACAGCTCTGCAACACACACATGCACACGCACACACAAGCACACGCACACACACACACACACGCACACAAACACACACACACACACGCACACAAACACACGCACAGGTGAGTTTTTGTTTGGACTTGAACTCGATCAGGATCCTGCTGTAAACGAGCTCCACACGAACTGTGAGTGTGTGTGAACCTGCAGGTTTGCTGCTCGTTGTTCCCGGTCTCTCGTCTCTGGGCAGCGGGTGGAAGAAGGTGTAGACCAGGTCGCACTGCAACACACACACACACACACACACACACACACGTTACTGACATGTATAAACACACTCAGCACACACTCCTGCTGCTCAGAGACACGTTAACTTGACTCTTTTATTTCCTGTAATAACAAGCTGAAAGCTGAAAACTTCTTCTAACTTATCATCATTAATGTCATTAATGACCCGATGGACCAGCACACAAACAGGAAGTACAACATGAAGTCCTGAGACATGATAAAGAAGCTGCAGCAACACAACACAAGTGCAGAGGAAACAGCAGGGAGTGGACATCCTGCCAACTGTCTGAACCTGCAGCGCCCTGATAGAGCAGCTCTGACCCCCCCACCCTGATACCACACAGTCAAACACAGGATGCCTGACAGTTTCTGCTCTGTTAAGAAATGTTCGTATGTTTGTTTATCCACTAATCAGCAGAAATTCTTTTGTATTTTTTACTTTTTGTACTTTGGTATCATAAACATAAAAGTTTTTTTATTTTTAATTATTCTAGTAAAATGATTCATGTGAAAATTATTCATTTTACTTCTACTTAAAATGAGCTTCTGCTACTAATACTGCTACTGCTGCTGCTGCTGCTGCTACTGACCTGCGCGACCTCTGGCGCGGCGTGGATCAGGTGCCAGACATAACCGTTCAGCTCGTCTTTCCTCCTATCAGCCGTCGCCTCGCCACGAGAGCGACCAATCACAAAGCGGCTGGGGAAACTGTGAGTGGGACAAAGAAGAGAGGTTACACCTGGTGGTGGCTGAGGAGTGGGTGGGGTCAGCGTGTGGTCGTGCACCTGTACCTGGGTAGTTTGGACGAGGGGAAGACGAGTCTCAGTTTACTGTGAAGTTCGTGAAACTCCTCAAACGTCCTCTGGACCAGCTGCACCTCCTGCTGACCTTCTCGTTCCACCTTCACCACAAACGCCTGAACACACACAGTAACTCTGAGGTTAGAGCAGCAGGTGCAGCAGGTGTAGGTCCTGAGGGAAACTTGTTAAACTAACTAACAGTTAGTCATTACTCTCATTTCCAGTCGTCTGTTTGTGGTTTAATAACTAAGGTTTGAGGAGTTTCTCCTCCTCTGGATCAGAGCTGGACAGGGTCTCTGTATGTGCAGTAGCAGAACGACACAGACTGGTGGTTTGATAAATACAGGTGCTGTTTGTGCAGCAGCAGGAGTCACAGTGACTCTGACTCCACAGGCTGTGGATGCTGGACATGCAGCTGGACTCACGTGTGCCTTGCTGGTGGACGTGCGGATGTGCCTGCAGATGTAAAGGCTCCTGATGAGGCCGTCGCTCTTCACCGTGTGAACTCTAGGAGCAAACGACAGCGTGGGCCGATCCTCCGACGAGGCGAACTTCATCTGGGCCAGATTGTGGATGAAGAAGTTCAATTTGGTGGCAACGCTGCCCAGACTGGACTCGATCAGCCTGCACAGGTCACGGAGGGGGAGAAAGGGTCGAATTAAATGACTGTTCCACCATAGTGCGCACAGCAGATTAACAATGGGGACAATTAACCAGCAGCTCTGTGTCAGTGTAAACACGATCAGTCCTCTGTGCTGTTCCTCCCCGATTCACGTGCTCATCAGACCTGTAAAGGTGCTCTCCTCAGTAGAATCATCTCGTCCTATGATAAAGTATTGTGAAGGCTGCTTTGTAGAGCAGATGTGTCTGAGGCTGATCTGCGTGGAGAGAAACTGGTGGAATGCTCCTTTAAAGCACATGTTCTAATGAGGTCTAAATGTGGAACCAGAGCTTTTTTCAGCCTGTGTGTCTGTGTGTACCTGGTGAAGTACATGGTGGCGTCGGCTTCAGACTCATGAGGTCTCAGTGCGTCGTACACATACTTCAGATCCTCCAGATCTGAGAGCTCAGGGATCCCACAGGACAACATCTGTACAAACACACACACACACACACACACACACACACACACACACATCTTCAGCGAGTTCTACGCTCTGTCTGAACAAATATAAACAATTTGGTCCAAAATAAGTAACATGAGACCTGGAAATAATCAGAGAGTTTAAGGATTTATAAAATTCTGAACTATTTGTAGGTCAGGAGGAACCTGGACCGTCGGAGGATGAACACATGAGGATTTGTTCAATAACAGAGACAAACACAGCGTTTCATCAGTTCTTCAGTCAGCAGACGTTCCGTCAGGTGAAGGTTGTGTAGGGTTCAGAAATATTTATCTGTAAGGTTCTGATCATTTCCAGGTGTGAATGAAAATATGACTTCAGGAACCTCGTTGACTGTCTCATGTATGTCGATGAGTGTGTTGTACCCACCAGACCCAGCAGGTTGAGGAACAGGTGTGTGTGTTTCCGGATCAGGTTGTACGCCTCACAGCACAGATCCACAAAGTCGTGGAAGCGACTGGACGGTTTGTCTCCTCCATTGATGACATACGCCATGTCGGAGGTGAAAACGAACGGGGCACGGTCCCTGAATGAGCCACATGACCCACATTATGGTTCAAGAAATCCAGTCCAACAATGATTCAGTCAGTTCTAACTCCAAGTTTGAGCGCGGACAGGTGTGTCACTCACCGTTTGATGTTTCCGAACATCTGCGCATGTCCGAGGAACTTTCCGAAGTCGATGTGGAACATGTGGCCGCTGGTCTTCAGCATGATGTTGTCGTTGTGGCGGTCGCAGATTCCTAGGATGTAGGTCGCCACGCAGCAGCCAGCACATGAGTAGATGAAGTTCTCCACGGCCTGCATGCAAACAACAGGTAAGGTCAGGTAGGTCAGGAGTAAGGTATATCAGGTTTTTATTCACCTTTTTTAGTAAAAAGGATTGTTGCCTAAATAATGTCTAAAAGTCTTCAATAAATGTCCTCCAGAGTGGATGAGTGTCTACACGTGTACAGGTGAGTGTACAGGTGAGTTACCTTGTCATACTGCTCATCAGTTGGGTTATGTTTCTGCAGCCAGTCGGCCAGCGGTCGGTCTTTGAAGGATCCAGTGACTCCATGTTCCACCTGGATCTTCCTCAAAGTGTCAGCATGAGGAATCATCTCCACCATACCTGAGAACAAGTAACAACACACCTGTCAACCACACCTGAGGACAGGTAACATTATGTTGTACACTGCACCACCTCTTAAACTAAGAAATAATTTGACTGTTCTGTAACTGGGGTCCTGCTTAGTCTGGTTAGCTAAAGATTCTAGACGTGCCTGTTTTTGTCAAAATATCTCAGTAGCAGTGGCAACCTGTCAATAGAGGGCGCTGGGGCGCCGCCCCACCTGTCTCACATGGAGAAGAAGCAGAAAATAGGAATCACATTAAATAATTTTAGAAAAACATTAAAATTTAATAAACAATCTATATATTTTACAGACTGTACTGTGTATAATCTGCATTCAAGTGTCGTTTAAAAATGTTTTCTCACTCATTTACCACGACTGTCAGTCGTGTGATGTATTTCCTGTTCCTCTGGGGCGCAAAAATCTTTACCATAGACCTACGCTATAACTGGTGCATGTGCACTGGAACCCCCTCCAATACAAAGTATAGG
Source organism: Ctenopoma kingsleyae (assembly GCA_032353495.1). NCBI lineage: Eukaryota > Metazoa > Chordata > Actinopteri > Anabantiformes > Anabantidae > Ctenopoma > Ctenopoma kingsleyae. Next base: position 26,471,829 of record JAUBNQ010000023.1, read on the forward strand.
AGAACCTTAGGTTTTTTTTTTTGCACCCAAAACCCGCCCACAAGACCGACATTACAGCTCCAGACCAGGAAATTCAACCGGAAACTCACTGCGGAGCTTGTGTTTTGTTTACAGTCAGTCGGAGGAGCAGTTTTTTGTCATGGCCGGACATCAAAATCAAATAACTATAAAATAACTATAAAATAACTATGGTCAGGTGGTGAGTAGAGAAAAAATATCACCCATGAAATATCATTAAATTAGTAATATTACTATAATTTTACCAAATAGGCTTGTACAGTCCTGTACTACTGGTACTACTGGTACTACTGGTACTACTAAAAGCTCATGAACGTACACATCACTGCTGCTAAAAAAAACACTAGAGTATACACCTGTCTTATTATACACCTGTCCTCCTGTGGTATATACACCTGTCCCCCTGTGGTATACATCTGTCCTTACCTCGCCCTCTGCCGGTGGAAAAACATTTGAAGATGACCATCCTCATGTCCAGATCCTCCTGGATCCAGATCTTGTTCATGATACGGATCATCTGCAGAGTCAGCATGTCCTGCCGTAGGTCGTCTCCTGACTGGACAGAGACATCAGACAGGGTCAAAGGTCACAGATCAAACAACCATGAGCATTCAGATTCAGTTTCAGCTACAGAGACGAAAATAATAATCAATAGACATAATCAGAGACATGTGACCTTGAAGATGACGTTGATGTTGTCTCCCATAGGGTCCAGGTTTTGGAAGGACAGCTTGAGAGGGACAGCGTTGGAGTTGAAGAAGGAACATGACTAAAAAAGACAAAAGAAGAAGAGAAACTGTCGCATCAGGTTCTTCAGAATTCATCCTGTTCCTCCACCAATCGGCTGCTGTACGTGTGTGTTGTTACCTGGATGTTGATTCCTTTGACGAGCAGTGCCGGGTTCAGAGGAAGTCTGCAGCTGGTGTTCATGAGGAAAAACTGCTTCATCTCGTCCAGACTCTCCCTGAGAACACACTGCAGAAACAAACAGTATTTGCAGCCGTACTTAAAATAAAACAGTTTTCCAGGTCATTCCAGGACAGTTTGTCCTCAGAAAAAGAAAACAACCAGGACAGTGAACTGGCGTTCTCACCTGTCTGCTGGACGGCGAGGCGTCTCGGACTTTCTGGGCCAACTTGGTGAGGATGGAGACGAGCCAGCACTGTCGATCAAACTCATCCCGCAGACCTCGACCGACACAGCAGAGCAGAGCAGCCAGGAGGTGCTGATAGCGAGCACTGAACTGACTGTCCTGCAGGTTGTCCTTCAGCAGCCTGAGAGACACAGGGACAATCTGTAGCTGATCTCAGTCCTGCTCAGGACACAGGTCAACAATGACAACCTCAAATCTTCTGTGACCAGGAAAACCAGACTGACCAGAAAAGGTAGTGGGCGATGCGAATGTCCCCGATGGCTCTGCGCAGGAGGAAACGGACCAGAGAACTGTCCAGGTAACACTCGTACTTCAGAGCCTGAGACGCAAACAGACCATCAGGTATTTTACAGACAGGTGCTTGAAGGCCTCACACTGGCTGCAGGTGATCAGTTTACCTGGACCAGCTGTGGTAGGACGTCCAGCAGCTCTGGGTCTGAAATCGAGTCCATCCACTGCACCGCCGTCCTCCTCAGCTCCTGGTCTGGGAACCTGAAGCACACATGATGATGTCACTCTGGTGATACTGATGATGTCATCCAGATGATCAGATATTTGGACAAGTGACTTACGAGGCGTGCAGGAGTCCAAGGGCGTCCAGGTGACCCAGGCAGGCCCACTGCCTCAGCAGGGCATAGATTTCAGGTAGGCAGGCCCACTCCCAGCAGGGGGCGCTGGCCAGAACCAGAGGTAGAGCCGCACTCTCCGACTGACAGAAGGCCTTCTTCTCCCAGAGGAGGCGCTCGTCCTCCACTGTCAACCTGTACAGGTACAAACGGGTACACAGGCAACACAGAATTCACACCTGCTCAGGTACACCACACTCAGGTGAAATAAAGTTTTCAGATATCAGTGTCTGTGTGCTGGTGTCTCTGACCAGAAGAAGGCCTTTTTGTGCAGGACGTCCTGGAGCTGGATCTGACTGATGGTGTCCAGTCTGGAGAAGTCATACTGAGGACAGAACTCTGCTGGAGGAGGAGTACTGAACAGAACCTCGAAGGACGAGGTGGGAAAGTCCACCTGAGAGAAAAGAGAGACAAACAGAGACATCACTTAAATCTCACTGAAACAAATAACAACCTGTTCTTTAAACTGCTGCTAATTGTTAAATGCACAAAAGAACAGTTTGCTCTTAGACACCGTTTATCACCTACGTCATAGATTTCACATTCTACTGATATGGACCTCATGCCCATCCAGTGCACAAAGACAATCTCAGGACTTACATGGGAGGTGAAATACCACATGTGAAAACTGTTTCATGTCTGTTTTTAGTTTATTCCCAGTCTAAAGTGTATATTTTTATATTGTACCTTAGATTTTTATATTCTATTTATATTTACTTTTTGCGTATTCTGTATGCTATTTGTTCTGTACCGATCAAGCTGGAGCCACGTCGTCTCGTCTCTCTATGTTCCTGCACAGTCTATAGCAGAGATGACAATAAAGTTTATTTTAACTTTGATCTCAGAGTGGTTCAGTCTCAGGTCCAGCAGAGGGCGCTCTCACACTAGTTATTTGTTCTGGACTCTGTTCAGGTAAAAACATAAACCAGTTCTACTGGTTCCAGCTTCAGTTTGAGGATCTGAACTGATACTGAACTTAACGACATCAGTGTTAATTCATGTCCACAAGAACCAGAACCAGAACCAGAGAGATCCTCTCACACTGTGGGTCACAACTCACAGCTTCTGCAGTGTTTTAGAGCTTTTACTGAACCGTGGCCCATGACATGACATCAGACCATCACAGACCACATCAGGAGCACCTTTCTATCACTGTGAGGACCCTTCTATCACTACACTATGGAGGTCAGCGTCCTCACAGCTATAGAAAGGTCGGTGTGTGTCTCACCTGCAGTATGACGCTGTCTGGTTGGCTGAAGTTGGACGAACTCGCCCGGGCATTTCCACTCTTCCCCGGGGTCGAAGGCCACAGACCGAGTAACTTCCTGCCACATGTGAGGATGCTGCAGACACACACACACACACTTATCAACACACACACACACTTCCTGCTGCTGCTGTGGAGGAAATAAACGACGTAGTATAAACGAAGACTCAGCTGGAAACTGCAGGCACAGCTGCGGGAAGTGGGGGCGGATGATGATAAAAATGCCCCTGGAAAGGGCTGGTGACAGACCCCCACCCCCAGACTGACAGGGACCTTAAACGAGGCATCACACCATTTTAACAACAACATTAAACCTCTGTTTAGTTCAGAAACTGAAGAGTTCTTTTATCAGATTTTACTCCCAGTTATCAGATTTTTGTGGGCACGTAAACTGATGAATCTGTTAGATCTGGTTTCTGGATTCACTGATCATCCTGTTAGATCGGGTGTTAGATCTGGTTTCTGGATTCACTGATCATCCTGTTAGATCGGGTGTTAGATCTGGTTTCTGGA
>JAUBNQ010000023.1:26479479-26491004 GCA_032353495.1 Ctenopoma kingsleyae
TGTGTGTGTGTCTGTGTGTGTGTCTGTGTGCGTGTCTGTGTGTGTCTGTGTGTGTGTGCGTGTCTGTGTGTGTGCGTGTCTGTGTGTGTGCTCTCACCGTGCGGGTCAGTTCGGTGCTGATAGATGATCTCTTTGTGAGAACCAGTCGAATGTCACAGTCGAACTTCAGACACTGCTGAACAAACTCCAGACTGGCCAGAGTCTGAGAACTGAGACAGAGACAGAGTGTGAGACAGAGAGTGAGACAGAGAGTGAGACAGAGAGTGAGACAGAGACAGTGAGAGACAGTGAGAGACAGTGAGACAGAGACAGTGAGACAGACAGTGAGACAGAGAGTGAGACAGACAGTGAGAGACAGAGAGTGAGACAGACAGCGAGACACAGAGAGTGAGACAGACAGCGAGACAGAGTGAGACAGACAGTGAGAGACAGAGAGTGAGACAGAGAGTGAGAGACAGTGAGACAGACAGTGACACAGACAGTGAGAGACAGTGAGACAGACCATGAGACAGACAGTGAGACAGAGTGAGACAGTGAGAGACAGACAGACAGACCATGAGACAGACAGTGAGACAGAGTGAGACAGTGAGAGACAGACAGTGAGACACAGTGAGACAGTGAGAAACAGTGAGACAGAGTGTGAGACAGACAGTGAGACAGACAGTGACACAGACAGAGTGAGACAGTGAGACAGAGTGAGACAGAGTGAGACAGACAGTGAGACAGACAGAGAGTGAGACAGAGACAGTGAGACAGAGAGTGAGACAGAGACAGTGAGACAGAGAGTGAGACAGACAGTGAGAGACAGAGAGTGAGACAGACAGCGAGACAGAGTGAGACAGACAGTGAGACACAGTGAGACAGTGAGAAACAGTGAGACAGAGTGTGAGACAGACAGTGAGACAGACAGTGACACAGACAGTGAGAGACAGTGAGACAGACCATGAGACAGACCATGAGACAGACAGTGAGACAGAGTGAGACAGTGAGAGACAGTGAGACAGAGTGAGACAGAGTGAGACAGACAGTGAGACAGACAGTGAGACACAGTGAGAGACAGTGAGAGACAGTGAGACAGACAGTGAGAGACAGAGTGAGAGACAGAGTGAGAGACAGAGTGAGACAGACAGTGAGACAGTGTCACACGTGTCAAACTTTCAGCCACTGTAAGAAACTAACGGAGGAGTTAGAACGTTGTTGTTCGACAGCAGGAAGCTCAGTCGTCCTGTTACCCGTTATCACACTGAAGCGCTCAGCAGCAGCTCGTCTCTGGGGACGGACATGCGGACAGCTGCCGTCTCTCTGTGAGGACGTCCCGAGTGACGAGTGTGTGCTGTGGTGTGCGAACACTCGTGCTGCTGGTTCAGCTGCGGCCGCAGTCGAGCTGCAGCCTGTTATTATGTCTGAACCACAGACCACGGATCAGCAGCGCTGCTGTTTTATTATTCTGCTGCTTCCCGTCGGTTCAGCTGGTTCCACTGAAGGCGCCCCCCCCACCCCCACCCCCACCCCCACCCCCACCAGCTTTTACAGTTTCTGTTTGATTTGTTGACTTAAATCTGCCGGAACCAAACCTGCTGACGGTGCAGCTGATCCAGACCAGAGGAAGGAGAAGGTGGTGGATTCAGATCAACACAGAGTTTAACACCAAGGTTGTGAAACTGACTTTTAGAGAAACGATGGTGACGATGAGCCACTAAAGCAAGAAAAATAACAACAGACAAACCACATTAACAGACGGGGGGGTTTCCATCAGAGCTGCTGAGAGTTTCTGAGTAACAGAGAATATCAGAAAACACAGATACTATCAGAGCTTCTGAGTTTCTGCAGCTGCACACACCTACATGTTTACTAACAGCTCGTCCACAGACCAAAGACCCTGATCTGGACTGGATATTGATTAACGAAGCAGCTTGTTTTAATAAGTGAACCTGATCCCTCAGAACCAGTAGATCCAGTAACATCCAGCCCGCGTCAGGGTGAACCTACTGTCACTGTGTCAGACTTTAGGTCTTTTCACTGCTCCTGAGTTAAAGGTTAAAGTTAACTTACTCTTACAGTAACCTGATCAACGTCGCTCGACCTCAGTCCAGAGCGAGCGTTCTACTCGAGATGAAAAACACTGGCTGGAGACGAGGGGTCAACAAGGGGCCACACAGACCACACAGGGTCCTCGGGAACTTGGGAGGTTTGAGGATTAAGGATCTTACTTGTTGAGGAACTCGTCGTGTCCGCAGACCTTCAGCAAGTAGTCGTCCACGTCCACGTGATCCAGATCTTCCTGAGCGTAGCACAGAGTCTGGTAGATCAGCAGGTCCACGGTGGACAAACCTCAAACACACACAGTTTATGATTCATCACTTCCTGTTAGAGCTTTGAAATAACTTTACTATTCCGACGTGTTTAACTCAGGAGTAAAACTCGTTTTTTACTTCATCTTTTTTTATTGATTCTCACATTTTGTGTCTTTAATACTCAGACTTTTATTTTGAAGGTTAGCGTGTCAGTGTCCTACCATCACAGGTAAAGGTGAGCGGCTCTCTGAAGTGTTCGCTGCTGACGGTGACCTTTGCGCTGACTCCCAGACCTTGGTGAAGCTCCTCATGACCGACTGACGGAGACCAGATGAAGCCGGAGTTCTTCGAGCGGTCGCTGTGGGGGTACGCCGACCGCAGCCTGACACACGGGACGTGGGGACATGTTCAGACAGTGAATGGATTTAAGCCTGACGTTCCTTATTTAGAATAAATCCTGGTCCCAAGAGGACCGAGACGTCTATACTGACTGACAGAACATTTATCCATCACTGGACCTTTGAACCATTAACTGAATCAATCAGGTCCAGCTCTACTTGAGATGGACTCAGGTCCACAGACCAAACCTCTTTTATGTAGGTAAAAAGTTCCTGTGTGAGGCAGGACTTCACTAAAACCTTCGCCCCGATGTTCTCCTTCAGTACTAACCCAGATTATCAGATTATCATCACTTACTGACCAGAACCGGTTCCACAGAGACTTTGATGTGTGTTTGTCGTGTTACTCACACGTCCAGCATGTGACAGAACGCTGCCACCTCCTCGTCTCTCTCCTCTGACACCTGGAACAGCTCGTATCCAAATCCATTCATCCTGGAGCCCAGAGATACCTGCAGAGACGGCCAATCAGAGCAGAGGTCGTTAGAAGGAACCAATCAGAGTCGAGTTCCTCAGATGGACACTAGATCAATCTGATGGTCTTTACAAGTGACTAAACCACACGAACATCGTCATCCTAACTGCTCGTCCTGTTAGGGGTCGTGAGGGTGCTGCAGCCAATCCCAGCTGGGTGGGACGCAGGGTACACCTGGTTAGGTCACCTGTCTATCACAGGGCTGACACCTGTGGACAAATTGGACTCACTAACTGAATGTCTTTGGATGGTGGGAGAAACACAAAGACACCCGGCCGACCTGAGCATTCAAACCCAGGTGAGGTGACAGTCTGACCACCACCTACGTGGAGGTGTGGTTGGTTAACAGACTGTGGACCACAGCAGAAACAGATTGAGAGAAGTCACAGAGGAAATGAGAGGACACGTCAGCAGGAGACAGACAAACTCCAAACCTCCTGACTCCTACTTCATCCCGTGTTAATGGTCTAAACGTGGTTTATTCAGTCATGTGGATGAACTTTACCTGTACCCACAATAAACATGTTGTTTACTGACTCGTACCATCATGATCTGGATCAGTGTTCACTGTGAGCTCCATGTTCTCACTCTGTCCACGGTGATACGATGAAATACTGGTCAAAAGAAAAACTAGTTCCTGGAAGACTCAGTATCAGACAGAGACTGTGACTTCTCCTTTCACACTAAGTCATTTTCTTGTATACTAAAATAATAGTGAGGTGTTAGAAATGATCCTTAACTGAAGAACAAACCTGACTCTGTGTGGTTCTACATGTTGTCTACAAACTATACGTGTTTTCGGCTGCTGCTGTGAATCTCAGCACTGGGGTTTAGATTACAACTGGTTTAACTGGTCTGACGTACTGTGGATTCCTCTTATTCCAACAACCACAGTGAGCAGAAAAACTTTCAGTGAGACATCCTCCTGATTCAAATCTGCAAATATGAACCTGCTGAATTCAGACACCAAGAACCTGATCCACCTTTACCGATCCAGCAGCTTCCAGAACTCCACAGACTGAATTACATTACATACATACATAACATTACAACTCGTGTTAATCACCACAGTAAAGTAAATACTGCAGTAACCAGAAGTACTACTTGTTCTTCTCCTTCAAAAAGAAACCTGATGTTTTTTCCTTCTATGACATTACATGTGACATCACAATGACATCATCAGTGTAACAGTGACATCACTCAAACCAGAACAACTGACAGGTTCTTACCGGATCTGCAGACACCCGTCGCTGGTTCTTGTTGCTCTTGGGAGCAGGCAGGTACGTCCTGGGGGGCACCTGAGGGGGAAGGGTCTTACTCCGAGCCACGGGCTTCCCTGATTGGTCCCCGTTGGCCCTCCGACCACGAGGTCCCTGGCGGCTCTCGTTGAGTCTGGACAAAGAGTCATTGATGTTGTCGTAGTTCAGTTCTCCTGAGGCCACTTTCGGCTGATCAACATCAGGAGTGAACAGGTTCACGTCACGAGCCATGGTGGACCCACGAGCTGGCAGGAAGGGGTTCTCTGACCCTGGCGGTGGGGGGATGGGGTTTCGTGGGGGGATGGCGGGGGGCACATCATCTAGAAGAGAAGGGAAGCCCTTGGGAAGAAAACCTGACCCAGATCCAAATGCGTCCCCAAGGCTGGAACCTGAATAGTCCCTGAATTTGCTGACATCTGGACTGTCCAGGATGTACAAGAACTCTTTGGCAAAGCCTCCCTGGGGAGGGAGTGCCCTGGCTGGGATGGAAGGTGGTGACTGGGACCCTCCAGGCTGGTTCAGGGAGGAGTCGGATCCAGAGAGTCTCCTTAGAAGGCTTCCTCCGCCAGGGATGGGCTGACTGGGGATGTGTCTTGGATGTTCAATGGAGGGATTAAGGATCTTGGACCGGGACTGACTGGGAGTGCCAGATCCAGTCTGGCTGGTTCCTGCACTATTCTTGTCCTGTTTGAGTCTAGAGAGGGCATCATACTCCATCTGCAGGGCCTCAGCCAGGACCAGCTCCTTCTGACTGATACCCAGACCCTCCAGACTGCCCCAGCTCGCCTCATTGCTCTCCTTTTGGGTCTGAGCCGCCGACATGATGCCTCCACAGAGGAGACGGGGGGAACAGCTCAGCTGCAGAACTGCTACAGGCTGCGAGGACACATGGAGCTGCTGAAGACCAGCTGAGGACAGAGAAGACATCAGTTTTACTTGTGTGTTGTTCTGTCTTTGTTCTGGACAATCTCTAAAATCCAGGTCATGTTTATTGCAAACAGATCATTCAGTGGACACTGGGAACCTGATGAAGTTCTTGAGATGTTTCACGTCTCATCTGAAAGGCTGCGCTGAACAGCTGTGAAACCGCCTGGAGAGGAAGGTCAGGCACCACAGTCCGAACATGCTTCCTCATGTGGCTTCACAGCTGTTCATCGTCCAAGTACCTGGTACTCACAGCCATTCAGACGGAACCAATGAAGCCTGATGTATGAGGGGTGAAACGTGCTCAAGAGCTTCAAGTCAGTCCAGCTGCCACTGAACAGCACCTTTGATTGAAGGGTCATGTTCAGTGTCCAGATCAACCTGAAATGTTCCTGCTACCAGGTTTTTATGTGTGTTAGACCGAGGCAGTTTGATTTAACACATGAGAAACCCCGGATACAGGACCAGACTGGAGCGGAGTTACAGCGTCAGGTTTTATATTATTGCTGGATTTTACTGGTCTTCATTTAAACCATATCTGGACTGAATCAGATTCACATGTAATAAATCTGAGTCTCTGAAACAATGTCCAGTCATGTTTAATGAGCTGATCTGATGGTGTTTCGGTTCAGTTTGAACAGACCGGTCCAGTTCTGGTCCAACGTTATTGATTAACATCTCCACACACAGAGTCCAAACCTTAGTCTCACTGAGAGGATCCTGGACTTTACGCAGCATCTGATCCATCATCAATACGAGTTCTGAGTGATAAATTAATAAATGTGAAAGTTTGAACAAAGAAAAACTGGATGAATAAAACGAGTCCAGACGTGTTTTAAACCACTTTTATAATAATCTGACCAACAACCCTGGTCCTGGTTCTGCCAAGGAAGGAAGGAAACACAGAAACACAATGAGGAGGAAGGACTGAAACCAGGAGGAAATAACGGGAGAACAACCGTGTATTAATGTCAGTGTGCAGACAAACCGTAGTACAGATCTGTAAGCACACGTCACACTGAAGAGGAAACGGAGCTCATTTTAGATTTAACTTTTCATTCACGGAGACCCCCCCACCCCACCCCACCCCACCCCACCCCACACACACACAGTAAAACCCCTTCAGTCAGAGGACAAAGAGCTGATGTCAGTGTGGGATCAAACCAAACCTGTTCAGTAATAACCGTAAAAGTAATAACAACATAATTAAATATTTTATGTTACAGTAAACTGTCACGTGCTGTGTCGATGAATTAAAAGAAGACAAACGTGCCCCCCACTGAGCGTGGACTGACCCCAACAATCCACGGTCTTGGAAGAAGCTGTGCTGTGGTCCTGATGGTGCAGCTCTGCAGGAGGAGTTTGTTTTATAGACTAACTCCATCTCTTTAAACAGGATGGAGGTCAGAGCAGGCTGCTGTCTGATGGTCTGATTCCTCCGTCTCCATTTCAAACCCCCAGGGGGGTCACCACCCGCCAGCACACAGAGCGAGGGGGAGGGGGAGTTGGAGGGTGATGGGGGTGGGGAGGGACAGAGCACAACCCCCTCTCCATGTCATCACGTCCCCCCCTCCCACACAGAGGAATTAAACCCTAATATACAGCCCACAGACCAGCTGTGTCCCAGTTTACAGCAGCAATATCACAAACCAGTGTGGACACAGCACTGGTCTGACTGGTCTGAAGGAACACCCCCCAGCCCACAGCCCCCAGCCCCCCACCTACAGAAGTCAAATCTAAGACTGTTTAAGACCTTTTTAAGCCCACATGGAGACAATTTATTGGGTTTTTACAGCTGTGGTACGATGATAGAACACAAACTTTATAGAAGTTATTTTATATGTAAAATGCCTCATTGTTGTTTGTTTATATATGAAATAAACAAACAAACAACAGCGAGGCAGGAGAAAATATGTTAGTTAGTAAAATCTTTGTAAAGAAACTTAATTCAGTGACCTGCAGAGACTCTGTGACACTGACAGAACCAGGTCCAACGGGTTTAATCTCATATATAAACGTATGTGTGCAGACATGTGACACAGACCTGCCCCCCCCCCCCCACCGTGTTTTAACAGATCAAACTAGTTCTGAATCGTCTCCAACACTGAAATTATTTTACCATCATCAGATAAGACGAGAGCGCTCAGACTGTCAGCACCCAGACCCCCCCACCCCACCCCACCCCACCCACACACAGTAAAACCCTTTCAGTCAGAGAACAAAGAGCTGATGTCAGTGTGTCACTCAGGAACCCCCACAGACTCACACAGTGGGGGTGGGGCCACTATCACCAACCAGTGACAGCAGCACCACAAACCAGGCTCCATCCACTAAAACCTGATCCTGGAGTGTCTGCAGAACTACTGTCAGTAACAGACGCACATCAGTCACACAGCTCAGAACACGACACATCTGCAGACAAACAGGACACGTCTGATCGTTAGGCACACGTTGTCACGGCAACGAACGGAGGCCAGAACCAGCAGCAGTTCTGGTGGGTCAGGTCTTCAGCAGAGCAGCTGCTGTAACCAACCGGATGTGGATCAAGGTGCATTCAGACCACAGCTCTGTGGGACATTTAGACGCTTTCAGACTGACGCCAGCAGCTGAGCTCATGACTCCATGAAAGTCCACAACTGGAAACCGGTCTCCAACGATCCAGGTTTCATTTTTTGTGAGACACACAGTGATATTTCAGTCACTCAGGATCCTGTTAGCAACCCTCTGGACCCAGCAGACCTGGTCTCTGATCAGTCTCTGACTCTGAACCCACACACAGTCTGATATGTACCTGACAAACACTGACACACCTGCAGGATATGAAGCTGTTATCTCACCGTCTCCATGGAGACTAGACTGCTGAGGTTTGATTACCGATTCCAGCAGAAACCCGACAGAACTCCTCCATCACATCCTGTCCAAACACACGCAGCTGGAACAGTGACTGTGACGTAGCTGAGTCCAAGCTGGCAGAGCTTTGTGTCTCTGCACCGTCGTCAGAAACGCCCAGAACTCTAAAACAGAACATGTGGATCTGATTCAGTGACTTCACCTTTTTGAAGACGTCACCAGGTCAAACAGAGGCTGCAGAACTCACTGCACACAGGACCTGGTCTCAGAGAGTCCAGCTGGTGTTACTGGGACAGTCTGACACAGTGTGAACACGTGGACAGAAAACTCAGGAAGTAACATTTCCTGTTTACGTCCAGGTGAAGGAGACCTGCAGCATCATCATTATTATTGTTCTGTGACGTTAAAACAGCCGCTTACACACATTTTACTCGTTACCTGAGTAACGAGTATGTACAGGACCTGCAAAAACCACCTGTGATTCAGAACAGCTGCAGCCGCGTGCTGCACCTGGAGATGATGGTGACTCACCTTTTAGAAACTTTGATTTTACAATAACCACCTCACCTGTGATTGTGACCACGCCCCTAATGTGACATCACGCCAACGTTAACGAGTTACAGACAGGTGGTGTCCGTGTCAAAGTTTTCAGAACCGTAAATCTATCGTAAAGTTTCCTATGAAACCAACAATCCACCTGTCAGACAGGTGCGTGTGACGTCACAGCCCGTTTTTAACGGACGGGGAACATGAACACAAACGCTGGGGAACAGGTGTTCTCGGGGAGGACTGTGGGACCGGAAATGTGTCCAAACGTCTGTGTGACAGCTGCAGCCCAGTCCCACAGACACACAAACCCACCAATCTCCATCCAGAAAACTCACGCTTTTCTCCCGCCGAGCAGTCAGTTTATTCTGCGGAGCCAAGACAGAGTCTAGAGACCAGCACCACGCCGAGCCTGACTTTTTAAACCCGCCAAACTCCGTCGGGACCGGACTTTGCACCGGGGTTTTTCCACTCGCAGCCCGTCGTGGAGGTGCGGTGGCGAGCAGCCAGAACCACTTCTGAAAGGTTACATCTGCTGCGATAAACTTAGTTTAGGTGGATTATATGTTAGCCGGATTTACCTGCAGACCACAAAGACCGGTTAAAAACCATCAGTCACGTTCGAACCGAAGCGCGGGTTCACCGAACCGCGAGTGTGCTTGAATCGTCAGATGTTTGAATAGAGTTTGGTGTGAGCTCCTCTGCGAACTACAGCAAGTGAACCGCCTGCAGCTTCACCCTCCGCTCAGACAAATGCGTCAGAACCTGTCGTTTCTCCGCAGTGTTCGGGTAAGTTCGGGTTCGGGTACCCGGTGGACCAGTCTTACCTGGCTCTGGGTCTACGGTCGCTGGGAACGGGCGGTGGTTGCCATTTTAAAGCGGTTTACTTTTCTGCCAGAAATCACATCGATGCCGCTGAACTGTCGAGTCCAAAAGCACCAACCGCCTCCGGTCGCCGGCACCGACGGTCCTCCTCACATCAAGTCGGTAGAACCGGATCTTGCGCTCCACGGAGTCCGCCTCTGTTGACGGGTTAAACAAAGCAGCCCGCGGTGAGGCGGCTGCGGCGGCTCTGCAGCCCGGTCTCTGGCGACGGTTTCGGGTTTGCGTCAGCGGCTCCTCGGCAGCTGCGGAGCGTCAAGTCAGACGCTGCGCACACGCACAGCTTCCGCTAAGACTTTCAAAATAAAGCTGCACCACTCAATTTACGTCCTTTTATTTGTTTTTAAACATGAAGACAAAGTGAGTCTAGACCACATCAGCCGAACTGGTCCTAGACCAGAACAGGCTCCAGCAGCTGGATCACTGGGTCTGTCACAGAGCTCAGTTACAAAACCACACGTGAGAGCAACAGAACCGCACAGTGGACTCACCTGTAGTGTCTGTCAGTCCAGGACCCGATCGATCGATCGATCAATCAATCAATCAATCAAATGTATTTATAAAGCACATTTAAAACAGCTTCCATTGATCAAAGTGCTGTACAAGTATAAGAAAAAGAGCCAGCAGATACTATACAGCGTATATAGTTAATATACATCGAGCATTATTACAATAAAATACCACAGGACACAAATCAATAAGATAAAAATAAAAGTAATGAATAAGATAAAATCAGCTTAATGAAATCAAGAGGAATAAAATGTACATGAAAACAGATGGGTTCTAAGCAGGATTTTAAAATGATGGGCAGCTCTCAGCTGTTCCACAGGCTGGGGGCTGCTACCGAAAAGCCACCTCTGGTTCTGAGCTTTGTTCTGGGGATATTCAGTAGTTGCTGATCAGAGGATCACAGGGCTCTGGAAGAAGAGTAAGGAACAAGAAGCTCCGACAGGTAAGCAGGTGCCAAGTTACTTAAGCTTTTCGTAAAGTTACTAACAGTCAGATAAATGTAGTGGAGATAAAAACTTCCCTCTGAAATGTAAAGTATGAAAATACTCAAAATGCCAGTAATTCACATGTGTACTTGAATAAATGTACTCAGTTACTCTCCTCTGTTAGATTAAGTGGGCCTGATTCTGAGAGTATAAAAAAGTGAAAGATAATACAATCTGGTTCAGCTTCAGACTTAATTTAAATTACATTATATTTTCAAAATAAAATCCCTGACAACTGAACATATGCATTTCAAGAAAAAAACAATTTTGTGACAAAACAGAAGCAGCAATTAGATAAAAAACCACAATCACACACTGAAATGAGTTTGTTTTTTATCAGAATTAATTATATTTGAATAATTTTCTTCTTCTTGTGTCAGCTCAGACTGAGAGGACGTCGTCTGATGACTGATTGTAATAACTGTATTAAATTAATGATTAAAAACTGAAAATAATTTAAAACGATTTGAAACTTTGTCTGGATTTCAAAATAAAAGTACTTCCTGGAGTTAAAACAAGGAAACAGCGACACCTGCTGGTCGGAACCAACACAACAACAAGATACTTGTACTTTGAGTACTTAATTTTTCTTCTGCTTTAATACGTTCAGATGAAAGTACTTTGTACTATAGCAGTATTGACATTATTTCAAAGACAATTATGAAGAAAAAAAACATAAGTTTTTTTTATTTACAGGTACATACAGGTATGTCACAGGTACATACAGGTATTTACAGGTACATACAGGTATGTCACAGGTACATACAGGTATTTACAGGTACATACAGGTATGTCACAGGTACATACAGGTATGTCACAGGTACGTACAGGTATGTCACAGGTACATACAGGTATGTCACAGGTGTAACGTTTCGTCTCAGTCGTCTCCTGACATGTTTACT
>JAUBNQ010000023.1:26548143-26558675 GCA_032353495.1 Ctenopoma kingsleyae
TCGTTGTCGTTATTGTTGTGTTGTCGTCGTGTCATTCTTGTCATCATTGTTGTCGTTGTCGTTATTGTTGTGTTGTCGTCGTGTCATTCTTGTTTGTGTTGTGAACCTAAACGTGGCGCCTGTGTGTTTCAGCGAGGAGCCTCCTGGTTGGGAGCTGGACATCCAACATGATGTCATTGAGGAGTGTAACAAACATGGAGGAGTCGTTCACATCTACATCGACAAGAACTCCGAGGTACGATCACCCCGACCTTTGACCTCCAGGTGTCAGATAAAAAGTAAAGATGAAAATACTAAAGTACAGCTACCTCAGAACTGTACGATAGTACAGTACGTGAATAAATGTGATTAGTTACTTTCCACCTGTGTTGAGTCTCTGATCTCCTCATCTGTACCTGCATGTTACTCACCTGTGCTTTGACCTCTGACCTCTGCTTGTTTCCAGGGAAACGTCTACGTTAAGTGCCCGTCGATCCCGGCTGCCATGGCCGCCGTCAACGCTCTGCATGGGAGATACTTCGCAGGTAAGACTTCCTGTCTTGTGACCTCTGTACCTGTACTGTGGACCAATCAGAGAGCTGCTCTAATGTCTCACCTGTTGTTTCAGGTAAGATGATCACTGCAGCGTACGTCCCCCTGCCTACATACCACAACCTGTTCCCAGAGTCCGCCACCACCACACAGCTGTTAGCTCCGCCCCCTCGACGGTGACTTGCTGTCCTCTGATTGGAGACTGGAAATTAGAGCCCGACCCTCTTTTATATACACTCCTATTTGGTTGGTGTCTGGGCGGGGCTTCTGTGTCTCGTCCAACGATTGAGCTCTGTGAGCTGTGAGGAGGCGGGCTGATGAAGATGGTGCCAGCTGATTGGTTGTTTGGTATTTAATTGTTTTTCTAATGGTTTGGTTTTGTAAAAAATGTTGATTAAATTTTATTTTGCAGTCACTCTGAGCTTCTGCGTTTTTATTTTTCTGTTTTATTCACAAACCTCACGTCCAGAGAAATTCATTAAAAACTAAAACCTGTGATGTAATTTATTTAAACTTTTCTGACAAAAAGTACGAAGAAAGATGTCTTCATTGAACAACTTAAGAAGCAAATGTAAAAATTGAAAAGCTTTGGTCACAGTCGTGTTCATGGTAACATAAGTCTGTGACTGTCTCCACACATTTTCAATGGGGACAGATGTGAAATGTTAAACTTGAACCCTACGCTGTGAAGTGCCTTGAGATGACTTATGTTGTGATTTGGTGCTATATACATCTGTTGTCTGAATATTTGATAAACTTCTCAGTTTTGTTTCTGTAATGACTTTTTTTGCTGCAGCATTAAAGTTTTGCTTTTTTACTAAATACAAATAGGTTTAAAAATGAATTTTTAGTTTGTATTGCATTAATAAAAGGTTTCTAGACATGGGGTCTGAGAGGATGAGCTCTCATTGACTGTAAGGTGGATCAACACCTGTTCACGCAGGTGTAAACTGTGGCTGAGCTACTAATGATCTGTGAGCACCAGACTGACTCAGAACTGATCCGACATTTGAAATCCTCCGGTAGCATCATGATTTGTGCTTGAGACACGTAACCACAGTTTGAGTCCAGCAGGGGATCTTTGGTATGTTAACCGTCTGTCTCTACTATCAATAAAAAAAACTGACTTAATTTAGTTTCTGTTTCATGTGTTTGAATCTGGACAAAAAAACTCATTTTAAGACAAAATGTCTTGATGTCTACGTTCAGCAGGATGACTGAGAATCTTCACTGACTTAAAGCTAAAATGTGCACATTAAGTCAGCAGTAGCATGAGACTCAAAATCAGTCCACTCTGCTCCGTCCAGCCCTCGATGCTCTGCTACACTCCACCACACTCTGCCAATTACACTGAATGAGAAGCTGTAAAACTCTGTGATCAAACATCCTCAGAGAAGCCTCACTCAAAAACCTTTATACGTGAACATCTCTGCAACGCTGACACACTGTGAGCTTCACAATACGATACGTTTCTGCTAAAATACTTCAAGCTCATTCAGTGAATGGACTTAAGTTCTACACCTGTGACAATTAGAATTAAAGCAAACAAGATGCACCTGGGCACAGGTTGGAGCCACAGCTCTGGTGAGATCATAGAAAACAGTTTTACACAGAGTCCAGCTGAGAGAGAAGAGGTTTTATTCTGTCTTATTCTCGTACACAGGATAAAGCAGAATAGTGTCCGTGTCCTCCCGACAGTCTCCTCAGCCCCTCACATAAACACCCGACGAAATTGTGAATTTAATTTACAGGACACAAGGCCTCTGAATATCAGCCCCTTTAGATTAATATAGTTTTATTTTAGCTGCAGCATTACGTGTAACTAAGAAATAACTGTATTAGTGTGTCCATACTGAAAAGTACTGAATTATAAATACCTTATATATCACATGTAAATAATATGAACATGTTTGTTTCCACACAGATATTGTGAGAACACTAAAACCCAGGTTTCTTCTGGTCCGGCAGATTCCTCCGTGGTGTCAGTAAATGGATCAGAAGAAGAACAAATATATTCATCTTAATTTTTCTCTGTTATGTTTGAATGTTTTACATAATCTGTTTTTTTTTTACTTTGTCAAGAGATTATACAAACTTGTACAATTTATTGTAATTATTGTATTATAATTTTTGTACATGACATTAAATCTCTCCAACCATTTTAGCTTTTCTTTCAAAACAAAGAACAGATTAAAACATGTAAAACAACATACAACCATAAAAACAGAAAATATATTAAGAAGAGGGGGGGGTGCTTAAATCCTATGCCTAAAACCCCCAAAATGCCGATTAGAGGGTCTTTTCGGATCTGGATTCCAAAAACCCCTGAAAGTACAGAAAATAAATCACTCCAGAACTTGTGCAAACTTGGACAGAAGAAAAACATGTGACTCAGGTTGGTTTGACATCTGTCGCACTGGTCTAGAACTGAAGGAACATTTTTAGATAAACGGGATTTAGAAAAATGGACTGTGTTTATTACTTTAAATTGCACAAGCTGTAACCTAGCACATGGTGTGCTTGAACGTATGGTGAGATTCACCTTATCCCACCATGATTCAGACAGGTCAGCACCTAATTCACGCTCCCAGGCAGTTCTGATTTTACCTGATGAGTCAGATTTAGCCACCATAAGTGTACGATATATATTTGATAGAGGTGATTTCTGATTAGGCCTAACAACCAAAAGGTCAACCCATGGTGGGTCAGCAGGGAAAATTGGAACATTTGGAAACAGTGATGAGATACAGTGCCTAGTTTGAACGTAGAGAAACATGTGAGAGGGAGGCAGGTTAAATTTTGAAGACAGCTCTGAAAACACAATCTTTGTAAAGGGCTCTCATGGTTTTTATGCCTCTGTCATGCCAAATCAAATAGGCGGCATTGGTAGTGGCAGGGGGGAAACAGATGATGACGATTTAAAAAACTGTTCGGGCAAAAATAAGGGGATACACGGACATAAAAAGGGAAATGTGGGTAGCACATTCATTTTGACATCATTAATCCTGTCTGTTAGTGACAGAGGGAGAGAAAGCCCCCTCTGGAAATCTGATGTAAATTGTTAGACCAGGGGGGCAAAACAGAAAACGTACGAAAAAAAGTACTTAATGGAATGGGAGATTGCCTGAGTGCTAACGCTGAAGAATTAACAGGGTAACATTCACTTTTGAGTAAATTAATTTCATAGCCAGAGAAAGAACTAAATTTGTCCTGGATGGATAAAATTGGAGTAAGACTACATATGAGGGTCAGCAACATACAAAGGAAGGTCATCTGCATACAAGGATAGTTGAAGTTCAACACCTGAGCAGATGATTCCATGAAAAGAAGAGAGGGATCTCAGCACCACAGAAACTGGTTCCATGGCAAAAGCAAACAGGAGGAGAGAAAGAGGACAGCCTGCCTAATGTATAATGTATTATATATAATAATAACGGAAAATAATCAGACTGAACAGAGCTAGTGATGACACAAGCTGTTGTCTTAAATAAATATCTGACTATAAATAAGGTTTTTAAAATGACACCTTCACAAATAATAATAAAAATAAAAACCCTGAAACTTCCTGTTTACTGACGTCACACCGAGTGACGGCTAAATGCTAATAGCTGCTAACGCAAAAACAAAAGCCGGCCCCGCCACTCGCTGCTGGGGCCGTGTGCACATGACGCATTCAGGAACGTCTCCAGAGCTCGTAAATAGAGAAGTTCTGAACAGACTCCACAAAAGATGTTATTACTTAGAACTGACAAACTCCCAGAACCAGAGAAGGTGTTCCGGGACTTAGTGCTGGTTCCGAGTCTTTTTGGATTTCCGCAGGTTCTGGGTTTCTGCCTGTTTGCAAAAGTTTTATATCTCTGTTCATTCGTCTTGGTTCCGAGTCTCTATATGTTTGCACTGGTTCTGGTTTCGAGTCTCTGGGCGGTTCTGCTGGCTCCGAGACTCTGTCAGCCGTTTCACAAGTAAAGAAAGAAAGCCTGGTGTTTTACAATGTCCGCCGGTCCCTGAACGCAGTTCGATGTGCGTGCCGTGTGCAGACCGCGTGTGGCGCAGAGGATAGAAAACAAACATTTTCGGGTCTGAGGTGAGTTTCTGCTCCGACCGATCGATCCGCTCTTTTCTCCCCAGGGGAGGCTCACTGCTCCCGCCCTGCGGCGCCGCCCCGTTCCCTTGTGACGCTCCCGGAGGAGAGGCGCAGCGGAGCGGGCAGCCTCCTGCTGTTTATCCGCTGTGGAACATATGCTAACCAGTTAGCCTGTTAGCTGACAACACGACCGCGGGGCCCATGGACAGGCCGCCTCTGTCCGTACACCGAGCGGACGACCCGGCCGGAGCTGGAACTCTCGGCCTGGGTGAAGCGGAGCCCGGGTCGCGCTCAGATCTGCCTTTTAACGGCGTGAGGCCGCGGACACCTCGGGGGGGCGGTGCTGCTCTGGAGGCTGGGAAACGGAACCAGACAACCAGTTAGAAAACATTAAGCAGCCGTTTGTGGTATTTTATAGACTAAATAAACTCAGAGAACTCGCTAACGAAGGTAGTATTTACTGTGAAGTACTGAGATATTTTACTTCAGTGAAAAAGGAAAGTACCGTTACCTTGGTGTACAAATACTGTTACATGTGAGTACTGCATTAGAACCGTAAAAGTAAAACTGTACTTAAAAGTGCTTAAAGTGAAAGTACTTATTCTACAGTATTATTGATGTGTTCATGTGGAAACAACAAAAACTAGATAATCAGCAGATTCCAGCTCTGCTGATTTAAACATTACTATAATCTGTTGTTTGGTAAAATAAAACCCCCAAAGTCACCAGTAAATACGCAGCAATATTTAAAGAATAAAGGAAAAATTTGGCTGATTTATTTGCTAATTACACATTAACATCTAATAATTCCTGCTGTCTGCTGGTCCTGACAGTCTCTGCTAAAGTTCAGACCTCATCATAAGAGACTAGATAAGAGGTAAGGCAGCTGATTTCTTTCAGATCACCTGAGCTTGTCCAGTTCAGCTCTGTAGGACAGAAACAGCTTTGTTAGGGTGTCACAAAAGATGAGAGCTGGGCTGAGGCTTCTGGTGCACACTTTTCCTCTAAAGGATGTTGGAGGTCCCTGCACCGGCCTCCCACTGAGAAACTGAGATTGTGCTCAGGTGACAGGTACACAGAGACGGAGCAGACCTGGACCCAAACACGTGGGGGACTCTGCTCTGGCGAGGTGGTCCAGGGCACCGAGGGGCTGTGGGCTGCACGGATCAGGGTCCTTATTATAAACTGGTTGTATTTAGTAGAATTTGTTTTGAGTTTGAGAAGTGATAAAATAATTTAAAATATAATTTTTTCTCTGTCTGTTCAGTGTCGTCGTGGTGATGAGCAGTAATGAGTGTTTCGGTTGTGGCCGTAGTGGCCACTGGGTGAAGAACTGTCCGAGCGCGGGCCGAGGACGAGGGAAAGGTCGTGGCAGAGGCAAAGGTAACTCTTACTGAAACCATTTCATTAGGTACAACTGTACAATCCAGTACAATCGAATACAGCAGCTCTCCCATCAATTGAATTCTACTTTTACAAAGGTGATAATTAACTATGTGTCTATTACTGAAGTCAATGGGGCTGGTGGAGTCGTACTGGAGTGTGTGCTTCTCTTGTTTTGTCCCCTTATTTACAGAAATAGGGTGGTCAAAACATTAGAAACACTCTTAATATAGTGCAGTCCGGTAAGTGAAAGGTCGAGGTTCCACTTTCAATATTTCGGTGACAGCATCAGCCACAATTGATTATTACATTACATATCATCTTTGTAAAAGTAAAATGCATGGCAGGGCTGCTTTATACTGCACTAGATTGTACAGGTGTACCTAATAAAGTGGCCAGTGAGTGTTCATTAATGTAAAATATACTCAGTATGTATATGGTGCTGTATAAGATTGGCCTTCACAATAAAAGTTAACAAGACAGGTTATACTTTATCCAGTCTTGAGAACATAATCTGTTGTGTGTTTTGTCAAATTAACATTTATGTCAGATATCCTCATGATCACATGTTCTGTTTCAGACCTGTTTTGCTACCGCTGTGGGGAGCTCGGACATGTCGCCAGAGACTGTGAGAGGACCGAGGATGGTGAGGACACACCTGGACATGGTGTTTTGTAGCTGCCTACTGTTTCAGTGAGAAAATCACTGAGCATTTTTGATTCTGACTTAACATCCTGAAGACCTGATAATGTGACATAGAAAACACATGAACCTTTCAGTCCTGGTGTCAAGCTGATAATATCCAACTTGTTTCTGGAGTAAAGGAAGTTTGACCTCTGGTTTGAGTGTAGTGTACAAACTCCCACAGCACCTTTCTGTATTAGGACAGTTCACTGTTTCACATAATATGTAAAAATTATTAAAACATAAAACGTAAGGTGATGTAGAAACACACAGACATTGCTTTTAGCAGCTCAACTGGAGAGGCTCCAGGATGCAGCCTTGGGGAACTCCACATCATTTTTGTGTTTACTGATTAAAACAAACTAGACCTTGTTCTCAGTGAATTCTGATATTTACCTTTAAAGCAACATGAATTTAAGTTAGACAAGGTGAGGACATAGACCCAAACAATGGTGTATTTACCTGAGCTCGGTGTCGTCCCGGCAGCCTGCTATAACTGTGGCAGAGGAGGTCACATCTCCAGGGACTGCAAGGAGCCGAAGAAGGAGCGAGAGCAGCTGTGCTACAACTGCGGGAAGGCTGGACACATGGCACGGGATTGCAACCACGCCCACGAGCAGAAGTGCTACTCCTGTGGCGGCTTTGGACACATTCAGAAGTGCTGTGAAAAGGTCAAATGCTACAGGTGAGCTACCTGCTAGGGATGTCACAACACCAGAATATACCAGAATACCATCAAGCTGTCACTTCCTTAGCTTAAACAAGCTAACGTTAGCCTCTGTGGACATTGTGTGTGTAGCATTGATCGGAACAGATGCAGTTGAATTCACAAGCACTAATGGTAACATATAAACATGTTAAAGACGTTGTCAGGGTAAAACTAACAACTGCAACTCTTCCCTTATATTTATTTCCGTCTTTGTTCTGGATGCTAATGCTAATGTTTAGGTCTGTGAGAAAACATTTGTAAACTAGCTTTTTGTAACTTAGTCCACAACTTACTCAAACACATTTTTCTCTACAAGTTGCGGTGGTCTGGTGGACCAAGTCCTTCATTTGCACCATCTCACATGTTGTTGTTAGCGATAATGTTCTTCCTATCATTTAATGTCAGACTACACTTACCTAGATAACCCCTAATAATCAGTTTTTATTGTCATCGATCACATTTACATGTTACAATGAAATTTGACTTCTGCATTTAACCCATCCCCCCTTGGAGGGAGCAGTGGGCAGCCACAGTAGGCGCCCGGGGAGCTAGCACTGAATATCTTACTAAAGGACACACCTGGTATTTGATCCTGCCACCTTCTGCATCCCAGTCTGATGCTTATCCCATTGAGCTATTAATAATAATAATAACAATATTAATAATAATAATAATTTATACTTTATTCATTCCCTTCGGGAAATTCATTTTGGACAGGCTGCCCCATTAGGCACCAAGGGTTCAGGGCATTGGTGTCTTGTCAAATGACACCTCGACATGTACCTTGCCAGGACTGGGAATCAAGCTGCTCACCCTCGAATTTGAAGACCCTACCCACTGAGCTATCATGCAGCACCTCATCGGCTGTCATAGTGTGTGATTTCTGTGGCACTAATGAGGCACTTGTGAGGTTCTTTGCAGACTACACTTTGCTGAACTCAATAGTGCCACAGCTTTTAGTACCTTTGGTATCATAAGATCCCTACAACCTGTTGCAGGTAAAGGAACAGCTACAGATGAGCTACCTGCTACAGACACAGATTCAGAGGTTCCATTATCACAGTGGTTCTCAAACTCTGTCCTCAGGCCCCACTGCCCTCCTTGTTTTCCAGCTATCCCTGGTGAACTGGTATCTCCAAGCTTCTGATTGACTGAACATACCTGGTCCAGGTAATCAGCAGTGTGTAGGGCAGGGATATCTGGAAAACAAGCAGGACAGTGGGACCTGAGGACCGAGTTTGAGAAGCAGTGAGTTATCAGCTCCTCCCGGCCACATGTTGACATGTCCTGCTTGAAACTCTCTTTGGATAAAAGCGTCTGCCACAGCTGTTGCTGTCCCAGGCTTTTAATACCGCATGTGTTAGGATGCCGTAATGCTACAAGTGAACTAATGTTATCCTTAAACTAATGCTACAGGAAAAATGAGCTTTTAAATTAGAGCTATTCTGGGTTTACCAGTATAACCAACATGTGTGTTTGCTGCAGGTGTGGGGAGATTGGCCACGTTGCTGTGCACTGCAGCAAGGCTTCTGAGCTGAACTGCTATAACTGTGGGAAGTCGGGTCATCTGGCCAAGGAGTGCACCATCGAAGCCACAGCCTAGCTGACACCACGACACCCACCCCTTCATTTCTTTCTTTTCTTTCTTTTTCTTTCTCCTCATTCATTCCCTCTGACCCTCCTCATTGGTCCAGAGGCCTGTCATTCAGCCTCACAGCAGCCAGTCAGAGTGGGCAGGAGGATAAGGAGGGGCGGACACTAAAAAACGAAACTTTCTTCTTCTGCATCACAAGAAAAAAAATCTGTGTTTTTAGTTTTGGTAGCGGTGTCA
This sequence comes from Ctenopoma kingsleyae, assembly GCA_032353495.1. Classification (NCBI taxonomy): domain Eukaryota; kingdom Metazoa; phylum Chordata; class Actinopteri; order Anabantiformes; family Anabantidae; genus Ctenopoma; species Ctenopoma kingsleyae. The sequence continues at coordinate 26,557,366 of JAUBNQ010000023.1, forward strand.
TGACATACAAAGCTTTGTTTGAGAATCCTTTCAGCCCAGCCGATTGGCTGAGAGAGTACAGCAGTTAAAAAAGCCCCTCCCCTCAGCCCTAAAGTGGGTGGAGCTATACCTGTGGGGAAAAATAAGCAGTGGAAGTTTTTATCTTCCGATATTAACTTTATTTTATTTTTCTGGATAAAACCAAGTTTGTTTGAAAGAAGTGTGATTGGGTCCACCTCCAGCAAACAGCCAGTCATGTGGCCAGACAAATAAGCCAATCATAACAAGAGGAGAAACCTTAATTATTCATGTTTTAAAGGTGCGTTTTGTTGCTGTTTGGTCCTTATGGCAAAGACAGAGACAAAATCTAAAAATAATAATAATAAAACATAAAAAAACAGATTTAAGTTTGGGGAAAGGAGAATGTTTTCACAAAAAAATCCAAATGTTATTTTTGTACAATATATCACTTAGAGCTACTGTAAAAATGTCATTTGGTTGTTCTGCAGACTGTAAGTTTAACCTGACAATAAAAACATGGAAGGAGGAGGAAGGTGACGGAGCTGAGACGTTTCTGTCTGAGTAGTTTATTTCACAACAAGTACTACAAGACTTTATTCAACAGGTCTGTCATTTAAAAATACTAATGTTTGGAGGCTCATTTCTGCCAATAAAATGGTGTTTTTATCTATAAAACACCAATTTAAATTTTAGCAACAATTAAAAGTGAATAAAACCTAAAGAGAAAGAAAAGAAAATTGTACCAAAGACACAGAAAGTGGCGGTCCGTCAATAGGGGGCGCTTGGGCGCCGCCCCACCTGTCTCACATGAAGAAGAAGAAGATAGGAATCATAAAATAATTTTACAAAAACATTAAATTTTAAATAAACGCTCTATACATTATACAGACTGTGAGTACTGTGTATATTCTGCATTCATGTGTAGTTTAGAATTGTTCTCTCTCTTATTTACTGTGACTAAACGGTCATGTGACATACTTCCTGTTCCTGCAAAAATCTTTACCATAGACCTACGCTATAACTGGTGCATGCGCACTGGAACCCCCTCCAATACAAACTATAGGAGAACCTTGGGGTGCAAAATTTTGCGCCCAAAACCCGCCCACAAGACCGACGTTACAACCTCAGACCAGGAAATTCAACCGGAAACTCACCGCGGAGCTTGTGTTTTCTTTACAGTCAGTCGGAGGAGCAGTTTTTTTGTCGTGGATAAAGCTAATTCAGAAGCTAAAAACTGAACCGTTCCACAGAAGAACCCCACAGGAAAAGATTAAAGATTGTGGACCTCACCAGTGGACATAAAAATGAAA
>JAUBNQ010000023.1:26585614-26597307 GCA_032353495.1 Ctenopoma kingsleyae
TCCCCTTGGGGAAATTGTTGTTTGGACAGCTGCTAGACCTGTGTCAGCGCTACTACGGGGTTTCTGTGTCTTGTCCAAGGACACCTTGACATGAAGCCTGCCAGGACTGCCGCTGAATCGAGCCGCTCACCCTTGGGTTTGAAGACAACTGCTCTACCCACTGAGCTATCATGCCTCCCCCCAATATATGTTGTACATTTTGCCACCTCTTCAAAGAGAGACACAGACAAACTTGAAAAAATAGCTGAGCTTATTTTGATTTTTAATCATAAAATCAATAAATAAATAGATACTACTGAAAGCTATATTTCTGTAGTCTCACACTCCTTACAAAAATAGAGGGAACATGAAATATACGTACAAATAATTTAAATACAATTTAAAACAAATAAAAAACTAAACTATCAATCCATGTAGCTCAACGAGGCCCCCTGCTGGTAGGGCCTTAGGCTGCAGCCTATGTACCCTATGTGTCTAAAACGGCCCTGGTTCTGATGTTTGTAGTTAGCTTGTATCAACAGAACCAGGTCCACAGTACTGTTCTGAAGAATAAGAGGGGCTTTTTTTTTTTTTTACAGTTTACACTCGAGGAAAAATGAATAAAGTCAGATCTCAATTTCATTAGATTTTACTTTTGTAATAAAATTCACTTTTATCTCAACACGTTTTCTTGTGTCACATTATTATTGTAAAGTTGATTCAGAACAATTTAGTTTTAATGTTTAATAAGAATAAATCGTCTTTTTCTGACTGTGACTTCATCATAATATTTTTATTTTATTCAGTATTCTATTTCTTGGCTGCAAATTCATGTTTATTATTTAAAAACCAGCAGAGTCCAGTTCTGTTCCATCAAGGCTCAGTCAAACTTTGATTCCTTCACTTTCGCCCTGTTTGGATCTGCCTCTGACTCCCCCATTCTCCCCTCTACCGGACACAGCCCAGTCCGCAGCAGACGGATGCTGTCTTGATCTCGGAGACCACCTCAACTTCCATTAAGTTCTCCAGGCTTTCGTCAGGCTCGTCCGCATTCCCGCAAGCCTCGGCCCACGCCGGCTGGGTCGCCTCCACTGACCAGAATGCCACAGGAACCTGCAGAACTCCCACATGTTCAGACACAGCCAGAATCCCCACCCAAGTACCAAATACAGACCCTGAGGAATTTTATTAGGTTCTCTGTTTGTTTCTCACCCTCAGCTGCATCTCATTCAGCATTGTCTCAAGTCCTGCAATGTGACTGGCCAGATCAGGATTCGGTTCCTCCTCCAAGGTGAGCCACGGCACCTGGACCAGAAGTACCCGAGCAGCCACACCCACTGTACCATCAACAGATCCTGCAGAGACAGACGGGTGGTTAGGTGAGCAGTTTGGTGAGCTTCCCATGGTTCTTGAGGTTAAACGAACCACTCAGGGGGCTGTGAAGCAGTTTTCATCACCCAACACTGGACCACAAACAAACAATGGGAGCAGCTGCAGAATGGTGAATAAACTTTTTCTGCACATCACAAACCAGTGAACTGACTCCTCTCATTATCAGAACTTTCTCAGTGTTTCTCAGGATCAAGGATGTTTCCAGGATTGCTGGAAGAGGATCTCAAGATGTTTACAATAGAGCCAAAGACGCAACACAGTGGGAAGGAAGGAAGAGAAGTGTCTGCGGCTCAGCCAATCAGGAGCTGACCTGTGTTGATCAATGAACGTCTGTTGTTGTGCTTAGTCAGAGGGAACCGCCCAATCAGATTGCTGGCCTTACGCATATCAGACAGGAAGTTCTCCACCGCAGACAGGAAGAGAACCCAGAGACGTTCTGACAACTGTCGATCCTCCACACCTGAGGAGGGGAGTTCAGAGTCTGACAGGAGACACAGCAGACGCTTGGACAGGCCTGCAGACAGGTGAGAGACAGACAGGTGTATGAACAGGTGAACAGGGTTTGTAAAGGTGTGTAACCAGGTGTTATTACCGCTGCAGATCCGGTGAGCAAGCGCTCTCATGGCCTCCAGCTCGTCTCGCAGGAAGCTGCCATCGGCTGAGCTGCCGAGTGACGCTGCCAGCTGCTGGAAACAGGAAGTGACCCGACCGAGAGCCTCCTGAGCCCGATCACAGTCGCGCTGCTGCCGACGGCGTGCCGTCAGCTCGTCCACTGAACGACGCCACCGACTCATGACGTCATCACCCACCTGACAGGTGAGGGTGACAGGAGTAAGGGTGTGTTGTTTTTACTGGCTCTGGTTGGTAACAATGGTTCTCACATCATCTTGTTAATGTCGTAAACACAGGAGAGGTGAGACCTCAGAGTCTGGTTCATCATCTTTGTGACAATACAAAACAGGTTCCTGAAGATCTCTTTAGATATTCTGAGACAGTGAACTGATTGATCAGCCAGTCGATTAATCAGGCTGAGTGAGTTAGCAAGCAGACCTGAAAATACAGTTCTGGTGTTTGTTAATAGCAGCTCCCTGATGCCGACAAATTATATTATACAATCATTCAGGAAGAGTACGGCCTGTACGTCTTCCGTGTTTCTGAAACTCACAGAGGTCAGTAGCCCTATACATCAAGCCCAGATCATGACACTGCCACCACCATGTTTCACAGATGGGATCAGGTTCTTCTGCTGGATGCAGAGTTTGCTCATCACCAAACATGACAGAAACTAACAGAAAAAACCAACCAGTGTTCCAGCAGCATCTGGTTTATCCACATGTCCCTGAACAAACTGTAACGGATCCTTCTCACAAATATTTAGATTAAAATCAGATCATTTTCCAAAATAAATAACTTAACACATTATAAAGTCGTTTTATTTTGTCTCGTCTGTTTAATAGGGTCCCCCTTATCCTGTTTAGTTTCTTGTTTTAGTTCACATTAATGCAGAAACAGAAAATTCTAAAGGGTTCACAAACTTTCACGCTCCACTGTATTAGATTTAAAACGTGGTCATCAGACCGTGTGCAAGGGCTTAAAATCAGCTCCAGTGTTACAGTAATGAACACATTAATGATCTACATCATATTCACTGATTAAAATTACACATTTTGCATAAACAGTACTTTTACAAATTTCTTTTTTAGCTAATACTTGTACTGCAGTAACATTTTGAATACATAATGTTTACTTTAAGAGAGAATTTCTACACTGTGGTAATTATATTTTTACTGAAGTAAATAACCTGAAGTACTTTCAGTCATCTCTGTCCTGATGTTACTGTTAAATGTCTGAACTCACGTCAGACTCAGGCTCTAAAAACAGTTTTAAAGTTTAAAAAGATGTTAGAACTTCTGTGAATAAAGAATAAATCTCTTTCATCCTACCTGCTGCTGATTCTTCTTCTTTAGTGGAGGACTGAGCAGCATCGGGCAGGTTTCTATAAACACTCTTCTTCTTCTCTTGGGAGATTGTCAGTGTTTTTAATTACCACTCGGAGGCCAGCTGAGCCTGAATCCTCCCAGGAGACTCCTTATGTACCCTCAGTTCTGCCTCACAGGCAAAATTTGGAAGGGATTCACCTGTACAGGTACATTGCATCATCTCAGGGTTATTTATAGACTGTAAGCTCAGTTAGTCAGGTGTTCACTGGTAGATAAGTGTTCCAGTCTTTACCATGGAGAAACAAAAATGTCACTGTTACCATGTTTAATAAACTTCAAATTAATTATTTAGATTAAGACAAGTATCCACAGGTGCTGACAGGTGAACATTTGATAAAATCACCTTGATCACTGTAGTGCTAATGGTGCTAACAGCTAGTCAGAAAGTGCTGAGTCATGTCATCCAGACCTGATTTACGGCTGAAATGATTATTTAATTTATTAATTAGTTGACTGAAGGAAAATTAATTGGAGATGTTGTTAACTGATTTAGAATTGAAGTGATTATTTTAGGATGGTGTCAGGGTGTATTCCAGTCACACCTACTTTACCTTGTGTTTTCTTACCTGCCTGGCCTCTTGTCCACTTACGGTTTTCTTTTTCTCCCCCTCCATCGTCCACTTAACGTCTTCAGGACAGGTGAGAAGTGAAACCCACCCAGAGGCAACATGACTTCTTTTTTTTAACTTTTTTTAAAAATTTGTTGTACACGAACAAACATTATACCTGTCAGCAGACAGGGCCATCCTAGAGTGTATACTTTTTTTTTCTTTTTCAATCAAACCAAAAAACATGGGTTGTAGTACAGTGTAGGATCACAAATTATTAAGTTCACAGTAGTCTTTTTTTAAGAAGTTAACAACAATATTCGGTGAACTGTGAATGGGAAATGCGAAATATCTATATAGACACATAGATGTGGGGTGGAACTTTAGTCCCATCCCATGTACTGATTCCACTTCTTCCAATATTTGTCACACCTGCTAGTATTATGTGTCAGGGAGAAGGTCATTCATTCCATAACATAAGGTTATTGTACTATTACCAACCATTGACTCCACCATTTCTTAGTTATTGCTTTTTCACTTGCGGTCCATAGTATCTGTAATAGAAGTATACTTGGCACATTTCCCAGATAAATTACACTAAAGCTAAAGTCAATCTCCAAATCAAGCATAGACCTTATCTCTGTTACTACGTTAGACCAGTAGGTGGAGATCTTTGAACAGCCCCAGAATATATGAAAACGGTCAGCAGATGCACTGCCATTCCCTCCAGCATTGACCATGATCGGGATTATTACTTTGTGCCGCTTTAATCTTGGTGGTTATAAAGAACCTTACAGTATATTTCCATAAAAATTCCCTCCACATTTCTGAGCAAGTGGTTGTGGACTACGTCCTGCAAATTTTTGACCAATTATCTTCTGTTAATGTTATACCAGCATCTTTTTCCCATTTTGTTTTGATATATATCGTGGAGTATCGCCTATTTTGTTGTAAAGCTAAATAAATCCTCGAAATCAGCTTTGCATGCATCAATAAAGACATTAATCAGGTTTATTCCCTCCTCCCCATTAGACCTACCATTCTCATCAAAATAATGTCTCAGTTGAAGGTATCGGAAAAAGTTGTGTTTATCTAACTGATAATAAAGTGAGTTGTTCAAATGTATCCAGACGTATATTGGAGAATATTTTGCAATATGCAGTTATACCCTTGTCTGCCAAGTGTTTAAATCTCCCATCGAGGTGTGCTGGGATGAATTCCGTATCCTGTGTCATCCACCGTAATATACGTGCATTCCTTTCCAACCCGGGGTCTTTACGTTGTTTGTGTCATGTGGTTAATGGGGCCCGGTTCCAATCAGGCAACTCCTTTAGGTATTTCTTTAGGAGTAGTTTATCGCCAAGTAGGGATTGGAGAGGGATGTTTGTTTGATTTTGTTCCAAATCTTTCCATCTCGCCTTGTAATTAGGGTCACACCAGGTAACACAGGGTACCGCCAAGCCACCCTTTTCCTTAGTGAGTTCTAATGTCTGTAGTCTGATCCTTGGTTTTTTTATGCCAAATAAATGTCAAAATCATCTTTTTCCATTCATGAAATTGTTTAATAGGTACCTCAGTAGGAAGTGATTGGAAGAGAAAAAGCAGTCTTGGCAGTACGTTCATCTTTGTGGTATCTACACGATTATACATGGTCAATGTTAGCAATGACCATCTGTTTAAATCCTTCTGTATTTCGTTTGTTATCGGCCATAGTTACGTTTGTAAACATCAGATAAATCTTTTGGTATCCGTATTCCCAAATATTTGATTGTATCACCTTCCCATTTGAAGTGTGATACTCTGCGGATTAGTTTTGGGGGATTGTAGTTAAAGGTAAGGGTCTGGGTTTTATGTAGATTTAATTTGTACCCAGAATAGGGGCAAATTCTCCAACCTTGGATAGTAATTTAGGAAGACTTACATTAGGATTGGTTAGAGTTACCAGCACGTTATACGCATATTAACAAATTTATTATACCTTAATCCAAACTCCCATTATATCCATGTCTTCTCTGAATGCTTGTGGGCAACAAGACTTCTTATGACTAAACTTCCAGATAACTTCACCTGGATGACTGAGGATCTTCACAGACAAGCTGGAGGATTAATCTGTGGTCTCCAACTTTTCTCAGACTGAAGAAGCTTCTTGGATGAGTAGTCCAGTTGCCAATGACTCAGCTGTGTGTAGTATTAAGTGAATCTGAGTCTGTCTGCAGTAAATTAGTAGCAGTAGTAGTAGTACTAACAGTAACACAGTATAAAGATTGTCTCTCAGTGTTGAATGTTTATTAGATTTGATAAAGTTTAATCACTGAAACTAAACACAACCAATTGTCCACATGCTCCGCCCACTTCACAGACAGGAAGTGACATAACAGGTCAGCTGACATCATCACACGAGGGCACTTTATGAAGACAGTCTAGCAGTTAGTTAAATCCTCCAGAGACAGAGCTGTTAGCTTAGATTAGCACAGAGAAAACTGAAGACTGAAGGTAGTCCAGTGCTACCTTCAGTCTTCAGTTTTAATCTGTTCCCAGTCTCTGTGCTAACAATGCCTCTCTTGGAGATAAATATGACAGAAAACAGGAGCTTTCAGACACCGATTCTCATGTTTAATTATGTTTAACAATTTTAATTAGTGTTAATTATTATTAAAGTGGCAGTCTGCACAGTGCAGCGGTTCAGCTTTGCTGTCCTGTAATTGGCTGACAGCTGGAACACGTGCTGTGTCTGAAATCACTGTCTGTTCACTGATTGGCTGCTCCCTGTGTCAGTCCACTCATTACAGAGCAGTAATCATCGTCATATCGCATCATCACTAACTGTTTGAGCCGTGTGAGCTCTACAACGGGGAGCAGTGCCTTGTGGGATTGTTAGCAGACCTGTACACTACTTTTCCATTCCGCGGTGGAAACTTTAAGGGACCTGCATAGTGGAAACGTTCACCACAACATGTCAAACCCACTGTGTGATTTCAGACTCAGCCATGTTGTGTGTGTTCATCCATCAGGAGGCAACACGGGAAAACAAATGTCATAGACCCTACCTCTACTCTGTAATAATGCCATCACCTGTTTTGACTGACGTCGCCTACAGTGAGTGGGCAATGCTGGTATTCAGAGGAGGGTGGAGCCAGAATGAACAGGTGTTTTCAGTTTACATGTTCTGGTTCTGTTGTCCAGGTTCGGTTCACGTGGAGTTGCTCAGTCATTGTTCTCATGGTGTTTTAGGAGCAGTTCTTTTCGTCATGGCAGCTGATACACTTTGGCACCTGGTGAGAGTCAGTGTCCTGATTATTCGTTTTAGTTTGTTTATAATCATCTGCTCAGGCGCAGCAGCTGGTTCTTTCCCATTTGGACTGAAATCCTGTTCGCATGCTTCAGTCTGAAACATTAACACAGTGAGGTTGAGATTCAGGTGGACTGTGGATATGAATCCTGAGCAGCAGCAGACACCGTGAACGTTTGCTCATGTTCAGTCATCTTTTCACAAACGTCTTTGCTGCAGTTTCAGTCTGTGTCTGATTCTCAGTGGATTGTAGGTGAATTTGGTTCCTAAACACAGAAAGTAATTAACAATGGAGCTGATAAATCAACGTTTGTGATTCCACACGTTGCAGGAAGAAGCTGATCACTTCATGTCAAACAGTCCGTCACAGTTACTGACATCCGTGTTTTTGTCGTCATGGCAGCATGTTGTCGTTGTCGTCGTGGCAGCATGTGTGTTGTTGTGACCATCATGGCAGCGAGCGTGTGCGCACAGCTAGCGCCTCCATCACCTCGTGGCACAGACACTGACAGAAGCCGTACAGCACGAGCAGCAGCAGCGTCGAGGGAACCAGACTCACCAGGACCACACCCAACCACAGCTGACCGATCATCAACAGGTAAATCCCCAGAGGCAGGGAGCTGAAGTACACCTGCACACACACACACATCAACTGTGAGGACAGTACACACAACCGATTGGTTGGACTGGTCTGACTGATGTTACATGTACTGACCAGGCACAGTGCCCCCAGCAGGCAGCGGGGGAAGCTACGGGACGTCCAGGTGTGACACTTCTGAGCTGGCAGGTTGCAGGGCAGGGAATCCAGGCTCGGGGGCCGGTACACACCCACCACATTGAGCATGCTCAGTGAGTCTGAGGATGGAGACTCCTCAGGGAGCTCCATGATGGTGATAACGAGACAGTCTGACGAGCGGTGGGAGGCCTCCACGCCTCCTGCTGACAGACACACCTCCTTACACCTCTGCACACATTCAGCATAGACGTTAGTGTTCAAAAAGGTTAACTTACCTGTCAAACTGCTGGGACTCAGCACCACCTCCCCTCCACCCCCACCTCGCCGGGCTCGGTCTTGACATGACAGAACAGCCAAGATGTGTCGGTCGTCCTCCATCAACCACACCTAAGGAGAAGAAGAAAGAGACCATTTCATTCTGTTCAGTCTCTCCTGTGGATAACCACAAATTCTCTCCAGTTTCTTAAAAAAGTTTCATTAAAGCTGCAATAACTACTTTCAGATGGTTTTCTTTGAAGCAAAAAAACCTCAAGACTATAGCCACAACTCTTCTTGCTGAAGGTGCCTTTATACAGCAGCACTGCATCAACATACGCTGCTTTCACACCTGCACTGGAACTCTGACATTACCTGAGTGAACTGCTGCATGTGAGAACACATATGTCTGAGTCAGACAACACAGAGGTTGCCCAGACTTTATCCTGCAAGTCCCCCAGTGCAAAGTCCAAGTAATCTCAAGTGTCATATCCCCAGTGCCATGTCATTCCTCCCACAGTCTACAGAGGTGCCCCTTCCCAATTGCTGAAATAAAACAGATTTCCTCCCTCATGTGAGAACATGTCTGACTCAGACAATTTCTACATGTATGAAAACACAACGTTGTTAAAATTAGTTTACAACATTGTAATTAAAATATAACCTGTTAGTTAATGAAAGTCTCACCTGTTAGTTACTGAAAGTCTCACCTGTTAGTTAATTAAAGTCTCACCTGTCAGTTAATTAAAGTCTCACCTCTTCGTCAGGGACATAGGTTTCGTGGCGACAGAACGGACAGCTGATGACAGATGGCGAAGACTCTCCTGGGAACCAATCATAAGAGACCCACATTGTAGATCATATGTGTTAAACTCAAGGCCCGCCCCCCAATGGTGGATGTGACTGTACTGGATAGACTGGTTAGTGTCGCGTGTACGGTGACTCATATAATATTATATCATATCTGAAAATATCCACTATCCAGTTCAAATATTTCAGGTCTGTCAAGACAAATTGGGATTTACATACAAACTTGACATAGTGTTTTCTTTTCTCAGGTTAAGGGTTTGTATTCAGAACTCAGTCAAGTCCAAGTCTTCATATTTGTGAGTCAGGTCTACAGCTGATCACTACACCAGGTGAACTCACCCATGTCGACCATCTTCTTCAGACACTTGGCACAGACTCGGTGCAGGCAGCCCAGCAGTTTGGGTTTCCTGCTGCGAGTGTCGTATCGGTTGTAACAGATTTTACACTCAAGTTCCTCCAGAGTGTAAACCAGAGACTGGGCCCAGGTGTGCACCTGTACATGCCACAACAAAGGATTAATGACCCTGAACCTTGTTTAAAACATCAGTCTGTTCAGATCATAAAGGTGACGCTGCAGTGAGGGATGATGGGAACTCCCACCTTGCCCTCCACCTCCCGTTCTGGCTCTGCTTCCTTCAGATGGTTCATCCTATTGGCTGTCAGTTTCACCTGGATCAAGGGAAGGGGCCTTGTGGGTGGGGCTTAACTCAACCTGAGGCTGTCACCTGAATGATAGACAAAGCACCTTTCAGTCAGTGAAACAAACAGCTGAGGAGCAAAAACCACAGATTTTACCTGAACTGTTTCTGCAGCGCACCTGATTCCAGATTGTCCGTTCAGTTATACAGTCCGAGAGGACGTCCATCTACAGAGAGAGGGAGAGAGAGAGAGACAGGTCAGAGAGACAGGTCACTGTCCACATCAGACAGTTTTACCACCCAGAACTGAGCCTTCTGCCTTTAAGACCCAGCTCAGGGTCCACACAGCCCACAGACCTGGTCAGCAGCTGGTCTCTGGTGAAGATGTAGCTCTGAGGGGGTTGTGGTGAACACACCATTTACATGGACGGTTGTTTAGTGGTGGATCTGTCACTAACAGACACACCAACAATGTCATGATTTGTTTGTTGATTTGTGTTCTTTTTTCTGTCCTGTGTTACACAACGTGTTAAACACACAGAAAATAATCATGGTACGTGAGGAACTTCTGGGTGTTTGGATTTGGATCTTGTTTTTTGTATTAAACTAGCTTATTTTCTGATACTGCCAGTACCCACTGACTGGACCCCATATACAGTATATACTACATTTATCTTCAGTGGGGTCTAAAAGTCTGAGACCACATCACAAATCTGCCCTTTTCATGTAAACCTGGAAACAATGGACCACATCACATATAGTTTTACTGACAGTAAACAGGATATTTTTCTGTTTTATGACTGGTGAAATGCTGCAGCTGTGATTAATAAAGTTCTGATCTGAACCTGATTTGTTATATTTTACACTGATGCTAATTTATTGAGCAGCTACACACACATAAAGCAACGCAGACTCTGTGCTGAGTGTATTTATAGACTGCAGCTGTTATATAACTGGGGGGGGCACTGGGGATGCTGATGTTACTATAGCAACGCTGTTACCTGCAGCTGAACCTCCCGTTGGCCAATGAGATGGGTAATGTGATCACATGATGTTTGATTGGCTGAATCACTGAGTCTGATTAATAAAACACAGAATTTAATGGTTTGATCCTGAAACACATCAGACAACATGCAGCAGGAAGGAATGTTGACATGTTAACATGTCACATCCAGAACAACCAGGCTCAGCTAGAATCACAGCAACATCCCGTCGCAATCACAGCTCAGTCAGCCTCAGCAGTAACTTACAGCCCATAATATCACAGTGTGGAGAGCTGCAGGAGGTTAACTACTCACTAACTACCCATTCCTCTCACACTCCTCCATCAGGACAGACATGTGAGTCTGGACTAATTGTTTCCTGACATCTGCGTCTCTGGTATGGACCTCTGTTGGATCAGGTCCTACCTGTCTCAGAGACAGCTCCAACTCAGTGTCTCTCTCCACACGTGTTCTGCAGGGCTCTGTTCTCAGATCTCTTCTCTTCTTCATCTACACCATGTCCCTGAGCTACATCATACGCTCACACAGTTCTTCCTGTTTTATTCTCTCTACTCTCTCTGAAATGTGTGATGAGGCTCTACTGCCTCATCACACATTTCAGCATGTCTATCTGACATCTCGATGTGGATGACAGAAACACACGACAGAAGTTCTGGTCTTCAAGTCAGACCCTGTCCACCAGCAGTATGACCAGTGTCCACAGACAGGACGACCAGCCTCAGTGGCAGTGGTGGCCCGCCGTGAAAATTTAAATAAACAAGCTATATATTATACTGTCCATGAGTACTGTGTATAATCTGTGTTCAAGTGTAGTTTAAAATGTTCTCTCACTCATTTACCGCGACTGAACGGTTGTGTGATCTATTTCCTGTTCCTTTGGACAGGTAATATGAATTTAATACATCTTCCTGAGAAAGTGAGAAAACATGAACAGACAAGCAGCTACAGGAAAAATGCTAACTGCTATGTGATAGATAGATAGATAGATAGATAGATAGATAGATAGATAGATAGATAGATAGATAGATAGATAGATAGATAG
>JAUBNQ010000024.1:0-16793 GCA_032353495.1 Ctenopoma kingsleyae
AAGGGTTCGTTTGTTCAACGATTAAAGTCCTACGTGATCTGAGTTCAGACCGGAGCAATCCAGGTCGGTTTCTATCTATGCATTCCCCCTTCCTAGTACGAAAGGGCCGGAAGGAGGAGGGCCCATGCTCAAAGCACGCCCCACCCCTAACCAATGAAAACAACTAAAATACCAAAGGGAAACATAACCACAGCCCAAGACAAGGGCTAGCTGAGATGGCAGAGCCTGGTAATTGCAAAAGACCTAAGCCCTTTCCCCCAGAGGTTCAACTCCTCTTCTCAGCTCTTGAACAATGAACGAATGAGTACCACTAATTATTAACCCCCTCCTATGCATCATTCCTATCTTACTGGCAGTAGCCTTTCTAACCCTACTAGAACGAAAAGTTCTGGGTTACATACAACTACGAAAGGGGCCAAACATTGTAGGCCCCTATGGCCTACTACAGCCAGTAGCCGATGGAGTAAAACTCTTTATTAAAGAACCAGTACGACCATACGCATCTTCCCCAATTCTATTTTTAACCACACCAATACTAGCTCTCACCCTAGCCATGACACTCTGAATCCCAATACCAATCCCATACCCAATCACCGACCTGAATCTCGGAGTACTATTCATCCTAGCCCTATCCAGCCTAGCAGTCTACTCCATTCTGGGCTCAGGATGAGCCTCAAACTCAAAATATGCCCTAATCGGGGCCCTCCGTGCAGTCGCCCAAACAATCTCATACGAAGTAAGTCTAGGTCTCATCATTCTCTCAACAATCATTTTTGTAGGAGGCTTCACACTACACACATTCAACGTAACACAAGAAGCCATCTGACTCCTAGCACCCAGCTGACCACTAGCAGCCATATGATACATCTCAACACTAGCAGAAACCAACCGAGCCCCATTCGACCTCACAGAAGGAGAATCAGAACTAGTATCCGGCTTCAACGTAGAATATGCAGGGGGCCCATTCGCACTATTCTTCCTAGCAGAATACGCCAACATCCTATTAATAAACACTCTCTCCACAATCCTATTCCTAGGCGCCGCACACAACCCCCTCCTGCCAGAACTAACCACCGCCAACCTAATAACAAAAGCCGCACTACTCTCCATCCTATTCTTATGAGTACGCGCATCATATCCACGATTCCGATACGACCAACTAATACACCTAGTATGAAAAAACTTCCTGCCAATAACCCTAGCCCTCATCCTATGACATCTAGCGCTCCCACTATCAATAGCAGGAATTCCCCCACAAGCATAACGGAAGTGTGCCCGAATGCAAAAGGACCACTTTGATAGAGTGGAAAACAGGGGTTCAAGTCCCCTCACTTCCTTAGAAAAAGGGGGTTCGAACCCCTCCCTAAGAGATCAAAACTCTTCGTGCTTCCAATACACCACTTCCTAGTAAAGTCAGCTAAATAAGCTTTCGGGCCCATACCCCGAGAATGTGGGTTAAACCCCCTCCTTTACTAATGAACCCATACGTACTAACCATCCTCATCTCAAGCCTAGGAATCGGCACCACTCTAACATTCGCCAGCTCCCACTGACTCCTAGCCTGAATAGGACTAGAAATCAACACACTAGCCATTATCCCACTCATAACACAACAACACCACCCGCGAGCCGTAGAAGCAGCCACAAAATACTTCCTCACCCAAGCAACAGCCGCTGCAATAATTCTATTCGCCAGCACAACAAACGCATGAATATCCGGACAGTGAGACATCCTACAAACACCAAACCAACTCCCAGCCACCACAATCATGCTCGCCCTGGCCCTAAAAATCGGACTCGCTCCAGCACACTTTTGATTGCCAGAAGTCCTACAAGGCCTAGACCTCACAACCGGCCTCATCTTGTCAACCTGACAAAAACTAGCCCCATTTGCCCTAATCTACCAAATAGCCCCAAACACCAACCCAACCATCCTAATTACATTAGGAATCACCTCCACCCTGATCGGAGGCTGAGGCGGCCTAAACCAAACACAACTACGAAAAATCCTCGCATACTCATCAATCGCCCACCTGGGATGAATAATTACCATTCTACACTTCATACCAAACCTAACAATGCTCAACCTAGCAATTTATGTCCTAATAACATCAGCAATATTCCTAATAGCCAAAATAATATCAGCCACTAAAATTAACACACTCGCTACAGCATGAACCAAAGCCCCAACCCTAACTGCACTTACACTACTAAGCCTACTTTCACTGGGGGGACTACCCCCCCTTACAGGATTCATGCCAAAATGACTAATTCTACAAGAACTCACCAAACAAGACCTCCCCATCACCGCAACAGTAATAGCAATAAGCGCCCTACTCAGCTTATTCTTCTACCTACGCCTATGTTACGCAATAACCCTAACAATCTCACCAAACACCAATAATGCAACATCACCATGACGCTTAAAATCCACCCAAACAACCCTCCCAACAGCAATCACAATCGCCGCCTCCCTAACTCTTCTTCCCATCACCCCAGCAATTCTAGCCATAACAACCTAGAGACTTAGGATAATTAGACCAAAAGCCTTCAAAGCTTTAAGCAGGAGTTAAAATCTCCTAGTCCCTGATAAGACCTGCAGGACTTTATCCCACATCTTCTAAATGCAACTCAGACACTTTAATTAAGCTAAGGCCTTACTAGATGAGAAGGCCTTGATCCTACAATCTCTTAGTTAACAGCTAAGCGCTCAAACCAACGAGCTTTCATCTACCCTTCCTCCCGCCGCCGCGGGAACGAGGCGGGAGGAAGCCCCAGCAGGCGGTGAGCCTGCGCCTTAAGATTTGCAATCAAACGTGTCATACACCACAGGGCTTGATAGGAAGAGGAATTAAACCTCTATGTATGGAGCTACAATCCACCGCTTAAACCTTCAGCCATCCTACCCGTGGCAATCACTCGCTGATTTTTCTCAACCAATCACAAAGACATTGGCACCCTATACCTGGTATTCGGAGCCTGAGCCGGAATGGTAGGCACTGCACTGAGCCTACTTATCCGAGCGGAACTAAACCAACCTGGAGCCCTACTTGGGGATGACCAGATTTATAATGTTATCGTTACGGCACACGCCTTCGTAATAATTTTCTTCATGGTAATGCCCATTATGATCGGCGGTTTCGGCAACTGATTAATCCCTCTTATGCTAGGCGCCCCTGACATAGCATTCCCCCGAATAAATAACATAAGCTTCTGGTTGCTCCCCCCATCGTTCCTTCTTCTGCTGGCCTCTTCTGGTGTAGAAGCAGGGGTTGGTACGGGGTGAACCGTCTACCCACCACTAGCCGGCAACCTCGCCCATGCCGGAGCCTCCGTAGACCTAGCCATTTTCTCCCTACACTTAGCCGGAGTCTCCTCCATCCTCGGCTCAATTAACTTTATCACCACAATTGTTAATATAAAACCCCCAGCAATTTCCCAGTACCAAACCCCATTGTTCATTTGAGCCTTATTAGTAACCACCGTGCTTCTACTACTGTCACTGCCAGTTCTAGCTGCAGGAATTACGATGCTATTAACAGACCGAAACCTAAACACAACATTCTTTGACCCAGCAGGCGGAGGAGACCCAATCCTCTATCAACACTTATTCTGATTCTTCGGACACCCTGAAGTATACATCCTAATTCTGCCAGGCTTCGGAATAATCTCACACATCGTCGCCTACTATGCAGGCAAAAAAGAACCTTTCGGATATATAGGAATAGTATGAGCTATAATAGCAATTGGTCTTCTAGGATTTATCGTATGAGCCCACCACATATTCACAGTAGGAATGGATGTTGACACTCGAGCCTACTTCACATCAGCAACAATAATTATCGCAATTCCAACCGGCGTAAAAGTATTTAGCTGACTCGCCACCCTATATGGAGGCTCAATCAAATGAGAGGCCCCATTCTTATGGGCCTTAGGCTTCATTTTCTTATTCACAGTAGGCGGACTAACTGGTATTATTCTAGCCAACTCCTCCCTAGACATTGTCCTGCACGACACATACTATGTAGTTGCCCACTTCCATTACGTCCTATCCATAGGAGCCGTATTTGCAATTATAGGAGGATTTGTACACTGATTCCCACTATTCTCTGGGTACACGCTACACAGCACATGAACTAAAATCCACTTTGCCGTAATATTCATCGGAGTAAACCTCACATTCTTCCCACAACACTTCCTTGGGTTAGCAGGAATACCACGGCGATACTCCGACTACCCAGACGCCTATACTATATGAAACACCGTCTCATCAATTGGATCCTTAATTTCCCTAATAGCCGTCATCATGTTCCTATTTATTCTCTGAGAAGCCTTTGCCGCCAAGCGAGAAGTACTATCAGTAGACCTAACTACAACTAACGCCGAATGACTATACGGCTGTCCTCCACCCTACCACACATTCGAAGAGCCAGCCTTCGTACAAGTACAAATGGGACACCGAGAAAGGAAGGAATCGAACCCCCGTATGCTGGTTTCAAGCCAGCCGCAAAACCATTCTGCCACTTTCTTGCATAACTTATGAGACACTAGTAAAATAGCCATTACACCACCTTGTCAAGGTGAAGTTGTAGGTTAAACTCCTGCGTGTCTCAACTAATGGCCCATCCCTCACAATTAGGACTCCAAGACGCAGCATCCCCTGTTATGGAAGAACTCATTCACTTCCACGACCACTCACTTATAGTAATTTACCTAATCAGCAGCTTTGTTCTTTATATCATTGTAGCCGTAGTATCAACAAAATTAACCAACAAACATGCCCATGACTCACAAGAAATTGAAATCGTATGAACGGTCCTCCCAGCAGTCATCCTTATTCTCATCGCCCTCCCATCCCTACGAATTCTCTACCTAATGGACGAAATTAACAACCCCCACCTAACGGTCAAGGCAATCGGTCACCAATGATACTGAAGTTACGAATACACTGATTACAAAGACCTGGCCTTCGACTCATACATAATTCCAACGCAAGACCTCACCCCGGGGCAATTCCGACTACTAGAAGTAGACCATCGAATAGTCGTTCCAACCGAATCACCAGTACGAGTTCTAATTACAGCTGAAGACGTCCTCCATTCCTGAGCTGTGCCAGCACTAGGGGTAAAAATAGACGCAGTCCCAGGGCGCCTCAACCAAGCCACATTCATCGCCTCCCGCCCTGGAGTTTACTACGGACAATGCTCCGAAATTTGTGGTGCAAACCACAGCTTCATACCAATCGTTGTTGAAGCAGTCCCATTAAAACACTTCGAAGACTGATCTACTCATATATTAGAAGACGCCTCACTAAGAAGCTAAACAAGGAACAGCGTTAGCCTTTTAAGCTAAAGATTGGTGACTACCACCCACCCCTAGTGACATGCCACAACTCAGCCCAGCCCCTTGATTCCTACTCCTCATTTTCTCATGACTAGTTTTCCTAGCCGTCATCCCACAAAAAGTTATACAACATAATTTTCTAAGCGAACCAGCTCCACAAGCCGCCAAAGAATACACCTCAACACCCTGAGCCTGACCATGACACTAAGCTTCTTTGACCAATTTTCACTAACCACCTACCTAGGCATCCCACTAGTCGTCCTAGCCCTAACCCTCCCATGAGTCTTATTCCCCGCTCCAAAAAGCCGATACTCAAATAACCGCTTACTGACGCTACAAGCATGATTCATCCGACAGTTCACACACCAACTGTTCCTACCAATCAACAAAGCCGGACATAAATGAGCACTACTACTAGCATCCCTCCTAATCTTCTTAATTACCCTAAACTTACTAGGAATCCTACCATATACTTTTACTCCAACAACCCAGCTATCAATAAATATAGGATTTGCAGTTCCCCTGTGACTTGCCACCATTCTGATCGGAGTACGACACCAATTAACACACACACTAGCCCACTTCCTGCCCGTGGGCACGCCAGGACCATTAATTCCAATTCTAATTATTATCGAAACAATTAGCCTATTCATCCGCCCAATTGCACTAGGAGTACGACTAACAGCTAACCTAACAGCAGGACACCTTCTGATCCAACTGATCAGCACAGCCGCATTCCACATATTCTTCATCATGCCAACTGTATCAGCCCTCACAGTCATCTTACTGCTACTACTATCAGTATTAGAGCTCGCCGTTGCAGTAATTCAGGCCTACGTATTCGTCTTATTAGTAAGCCTGTATTTACAAGAATCCGTATAATGGCCCACCAAGCACATGCATATCACATAGTAGACCCTAGCCCCTGACCTTTGACCGGGGCAGCCGCCGCCTTCTTAACAACCTCCGGCCTGGCAATCTGATTCCACTACCACTCCCTCACACTCCTATCACTAGGCCTTACTTTATTACTCCTAACCATATATCAATGATGACGTGACGTCGTCCGAGAAGGAACATTCCTCGGCCACCACACACCCCCAGTACAAAAAGGCCTACGGTACGGAATAATCCTATTTATTACATCAGAAGTATTCTTTTTCTTGGGGTTCTTCTGAGCATTTTTCCACTCTAGCCTCGCACCAACCCCAGAACTAGGAGGCTGCTGGCCACCAACAGGAATTCTACCACTGGACCCCTTCGAAGTCCCACTTCTAAACACAGCAGTCTTATTAGCATCAGGCGTTACAGTAACTTGGGCCCATCACAGCCTCATAGAAGGACAACGGAAAGAAGCCATCCAGTCCCTAGCCCTAACCATTATCTTGGGCTGCTACTTCACAACCCTACAAGCAATAGAGTATTACGAAGCCCCATTCACCATCGCTGACGGTGTTTACGGCTCAACATTCTTTGTAGCTACAGGATTCCACGGACTACACGTCATTATTGGAACCACATTCCTAGCCATCTGCTTCCTACGACAAATTAAATACCACTTTACAGCTCAACATCACTTCGGGTTCGAAGCAGCCGCATGATATTGACACTTTGTTGACGTAGTCTGACTATTCCTTTACGTCTCAATCTACTGATGAGGATCATAATCTTTCTAGTATGAACGTCAGTACAAGTGACTTCCAATCACTTAGTCTTGGTTAAACCCCAAGGAAAGATAATGAACATAATCACCACCACAGTAGCCATCGCTGTACTTCTATCCTGTGTGCTAGCAATAATCTCATTCTGACTGCCACAGATAAACCCAGACACAGAAAAACTCTCCCCATACGAGTGTGGGTTTGACCCGCTAGGCTCAGCCCGACTTCCATTTTCCCTCCGATTCTTTCTTGTCGCCATCTTATTCCTCCTCTTTGATTTAGAAATCGCCCTACTCCTCCCACTCCCATGAGGAGACCAACTCCTCGCCCCAACACACACATTCCTATGAGCCACAGCCATTCTAGCCCTTCTTACACTAGGCCTAATTTATGAATGAACCCAAGGAGGCCTAGAATGAGCCGAATAGACGATTAGTCCAAAGGAATACCTCTGATTTCGACTCAGAAAATTATGGTTCAAGTCCATAATCGTCTTATGACCCCAGTACACTTCAGCTTTAGTTCAGCATTTATTCTAGGTCTTATAGGATTAGCATTCCACCGAACCCACCTGCTATCCGCCCTCCTCTGCCTAGAAGGAATAATATTATCCCTATTCATCGCCTTATCCGTGTGATCCCTCCAATTAGAAGCTACTGCCTATTCAGCCGCCCCCATGCTCCTCCTAGCATTCTCAGCCTGTGAAGCAAGCACAGGCCTTGCCCTCCTAGTTGCCACCGCTCGCACCCATGGCACAGACCATCTCCAAACCCTAAACCTCCTACAATGCTAAAAATTCTAATCCCAACACTCATACTCTTCCCGACCACCTGATTAGCACCAAAACCATGACTGTGAACTACAACTACAGCCCAAAGCCTACTAATTGCTATCCTAAGCTTTAACTGACTAAAATACAACACAGAGGCCGGATGAGCCTCATCCAACCACTACATAGCCACAGACCAACTATCAACCCCCCTACTAGTTCTCACCTGTTGACTACTGCCCCTTATAATTCTAGCCAGCCAAAACCACATCTCCACAGAACCGATAAACCGACAACGAACTTACATCACCCTACTAATTTCTCTACAAGCCTTCCTAATCATAGCCTTCGGAGCAACAGAGGTCATCATGTTCTATATTATGTTTGAGGCTACTCTTATCCCGACACTTATCATCATCACACGATGAGGAAATCAAACAGAACGCCTAAGCGCTGGAACCTACTTCCTATTCTATACGCTTGCCGGATCACTCCCTCTCCTAGTTGCCCTATTGGTCTTACAAAAAGATCTAGGCACACTATCCATGTTAACCATACAATACTACAGCCCCACAAAAATAATTGCATGAGGAGATAAAATCTGATGAGCAGGGTGTCTCCTGGCCTTCCTAGTAAAAATGCCACTGTATGGCGTACACCTATGACTGCCAAAAGCCCACGTAGAAGCCCCCGTTGCGGGCTCCATAGTACTAGCCGCTGTCCTCCTAAAACTAGGGGGATACGGCATGATACGAATAATAGTTATATTAACCCCGCTAACCAAAGAACTAGCATACCCGTTCATCATCCTAGCCCTATGGGGAATTATCATAACCGGATCCATTTGCCTACGACAAACCGACCTAAAATCACTCATCGCTTACTCATCAGTCAGTCACATAGGCC
The DNA here is from genome assembly GCA_032353495.1 of Ctenopoma kingsleyae. Lineage (NCBI taxonomy): Eukaryota > Metazoa > Chordata > Actinopteri > Anabantiformes > Anabantidae > Ctenopoma > Ctenopoma kingsleyae. The sequence goes on from JAUBNQ010000024.1 coordinate 8,680, forward strand.
TCGTCGCCAGCGGAATTCTAATTCAAACCCCATGAGGCTTCACAGGCGCAATCATCCTAATAATTGCCCACGGCCTAGTTTCATCCGCCCTCTTCTGCCTAGCCAACACAAACTACGAACGAACTCACAGCCGAACTCTCCTCCTTACCCGAGGCCTACAAATAATTCTACCACTAATAGCTGCCTGATGGTTCATCGCAAACCTAGCCAACCTAGCACTGCCTCCCCTCCCAAACCTAATAGGAGAGCTAATAATCATCACCTCCGCATTCAGCTGATCCTACTGAACAATCATCCTAACCGGCCTAGGAACCCTTATTACAGCAGCCTACTCACTATACATATTCCTTATAACACAACGCGGCCCAACCCCCACTCACACAATTACACTAGAACCATCTCACACCCGAGAACATCTACTCATCACACTACACTTAACCCCCGTCATCCTTCTAGTACTAAAACCAGATATTATGTGAGGCTGATGCTTCTGTAAATATAGTTTAAACAAAACATTAGATTGTGATTCTAAAAATAGGAGTTAAAATCTTCTTATTCACCAAGAGAGGCAGGTCGCACTAGGGACTGCTAATCCCCAAGTTCCATGGTTCAAGCCCACGGCTCACTTAGCCCCTAAAGGATAATAGATCATCCGTTGGTCTTAGGAACCAAAGACTCTTGGTGCAACTCCAAGTAGCGGCTATGCACTCTACAGCCTTAATTTTCAACTCCAGCCTCCTAATTATTCTATTCCTACTAAGCTACCCAATCCTCACAACCCTATCCCCAAATGCCCCAAACAAAAACTGAGCCTCCGCCCATGTCACCTCCGCCGTAAAATGAGCCTTCCTAACCAGCCTTATCCCACTATTTATTTTCCTAGACCAGGGAATAGAAGCCGTCACAACAAACTGGCACTGAATGAACACAACAACCTTTGATATTAATACAAGCTTTAAATTCGACCACTACTCCATCATCTTCACCCCCGTAGCCCTATACGTCACATGGTCAATCCTAGAATTTGCATCATGATACATACACACAGACCCGAATATAAACCGATTTTTCAAGTATTTACTACTATTCCTAATCGCAATAATCACCTTGGTAACCGCCAACAACATATTTCAACTTTTCATCGGCTGAGAAGGAGTAGGAATCATATCCTTCCTGCTAATCGGCTGATGATACGGACGCACCGACGCCAACACCGCCGCCCTACAAGCAGTCATCTACAACCGAGTCGGAGACATCGGCCTAATCTTAGCAATAGCATGAATAGCAATAAACCTCAACTCATGAGAAATCCAACAAATCTTTACCCTATCCAAAAACACTGACCTCACCCTCCCACTACTAGGTCTTATCCTAGCAGCCACTGGAAAATCAGCCCAATTCGGACTACACCCATGACTCCCATCCGCCATAGAAGGCCCAACCCCAGTCTCCGCCCTACTGCACTCAAGCACGATAGTCGTTGCCGGAATCTTCCTACTAATCCGACTACACCCGCTTATAGAAAATAACCAAACAGCTTTAACCATCTGCCTATGCCTCGGCGCACTAACCACCCTGTTTACAGCAACTTGTGCCCTCACCCAAAACGATATCAAAAAAATCGTTGCATTCTCAACATCAAGTCAACTAGGCCTAATAATAGTCACAATCGGCCTAAACCAGCCCCAACTAGCCTTCCTACACATCTGCACACACGCCTTCTTCAAGGCCATACTATTTCTATGCTCAGGATCAATTATTCACAACCTAAACGACGAACAAGACATCCGAAAGATAGGAGGACTACACAAGCTACTTCCACTCACCTCATCCTGCCTAACCATTGGAAGCCTTGCCCTAGCCGGCACTCCGTTCCTGGCTGGATTCTTCTCAAAAGACGCAATCATCGAAGCCTTAAACACATCACACCTAAACGCCTGAGCCCTAACCCTGACCCTATTGGCCACATCATTCACCGCAATCTACAGCTTCCGCATAATCTTCTTCGCACTTATAGGACATCCACGATCCCTGCCATTGTCCCCAATTAACGAAAACAACCCAACCGTAATTAACCCAATCAAACGCCTAGCTTGAGGGAGCATTATCGCCGGCCTACTGATCACATACAACTTCCTCCCAACAAAAACACAAATCATAACAATACCCCCACTTCTAAAATTGAGTGCCCTATTGGTATCAATCACTGGGCTATTAGTCGCCACCACCATAACAGACTTAACATCAAAACAACTTAGCCCAACACCAAAAATCAAACCACACAATTTCTCCAATATACTAGGGTTCTACCCCGCTGTAATGCATCGCCTTCCACCAAAAATTAGCCTCACCCTAGGACAACTAATCGCCACACAACTAGTAGATCAAGCATGATTCGAGAAAGTCGGCCCTAAAGGAGTCACCTCCAACCAAATCCCAATAATCAAAACAATTAACAACGCACAACAAGGAATAATCAAAACCTACCTAACCATCTTCACCCTCACAACAGCCCTCGCTGTCCTACTAATACTAACAACCTAACGGCCCGCAACGTTCCCCGACTCAAACCACGAGTCAACTCCAAAACCACAAACAAAGTAAGCAACAGCACCCACCCACAAATTATCAACACCAGCCCGCCAGAAGAGTACATCAACGCCACCCCACTAAAATCACCACGAACTACAGAAAGCTCTTTCAACTCCTCTACCACAACCAAAGAACCCCCATACCACCCACCAGACACCCACCAACCGACCAACAACACACCAAAAATATAGACCACCGCATAACTAAGAACAGACCAATCCCCCCAAGCCTCAGGATAAGGCTCCGCAGCCAAAGCTGCAGAATACGCAAACACCACCAATATCCCACCCAAATAAATCAAAAACAAAACCAAAGACAAAAAAGACCCGCCATGCCCAACCAACACACCACAACCAAAAGCTGCCGCCAAAACCAACCCCAAGGCCGCAAAATATGGTGCAGGATTAGAAGCAACTGCCACTAACCCCAGCACCAGACCAACCAAAAACACAAAAGTAAGACTAGCCATTGATTCTGCCCGGACTTTAACCGAGACCCGTGGCCTGAAAAACCACCGTTGTATTCAACTACAGAAACCATAATGACCAGCCTACGAAAAACCCACCCAATTGCCAAAATCGTAAACGACATATTCATCGACCTCCCAGCCCCATCAAACATCTCAGCCTGATGAAACTATGGCTCCCTGCTAGGACTATGCTTAATTACCCAAATCCTTACAGGCCTCTTCCTAGCCATACACTACACCTCAGACATCTCAACCGCCTTCTCCTCAGTAGCCCACATTTGCCGAGACGTCAACTACGGCTGGCTAATCCGAAACCTACACGCCAACGGTGCCTCATTCTTCTTCATCTGCATCTACCTCCACGTCGCCCGAGGCCTATATTACGGCTCATACCTTTACATAGAAACCTGAAACATCGGAGTCATCCTCTTACTGCTAGTTATAATAACCGCATTCGTAGGATATGTACTACCTTGAGGACAAATGTCTTTCTGAGGCGCCACAGTAATTACCAACCTACTTTCAGCCGTCCCATACATCGGAGATGCCCTGGTCCAATGAATCTGAGGCGGCTTCTCAGTCGACAATGCAACACTAACCCGATTCTTTGCATTCCACTTTCTATTCCCATTCATCATCGCAGGCGCCGCAATTCTCCACCTCCTTTTCCTACATGAAACTGGATCAAACAACCCTACCGGTCTAACCTCAGACACAGACAAAATCCCATTCCACCCATACTTCTCCTACAAAGACCTGCTAGGCTTCGCCATAATACTAATTGCCCTGACCTCCCTAGCCCTATTCTCCCCAAACCTTCTAGGGGACCCAGAAAACTTCACACCCGCGAACCCACTAGTTACCCCGCCCCACATTAAGCCAGAATGATATTTCCTGTTTGCATACGCCATTCTACGATCCATCCCAAACAAGCTAGGAGGGGTCCTGGCATTAGTACTTTCCATCCTCGTACTAATAGTAGTCCCAATCCTCCACACCTCTAAGATACGAAGCCTAACCTTCCGACCAATCTCACAATTCCTATTCTGAGCATTAGTAGCAGACATAGCAGTACTAACATGAATTGGAGGAATACCAGTAGAGCACCCATTCGTCATCATTGGCCAAGCAGCATCAATCCTATACTTCAGCCTCTTTATTATCCTAATCCCAATAGCAGGACAAGTTGAAAATAAAATCCTGCGATTAAACTGCTCTAGTAGCTTAGTCCTTAAAGCACCGGTCTTGTAATCCGGAGATCGAAGGTTAAAATCCTCCCTAGCGCTTAATCAGAGGAAGGAGAATTTAACTCCCACCCTTAACTCCCAAAGCTAAGATTCTACTTAAAACTACCCTCTGACTCATGACGATCCCGCCCATATGTACAACAATAAACTTATGTACTAGTACATATATGTACAATTATACATGAATGCACTAGTACGTGGACGTACGATTGTACGTGCTTGTATTAGTATATGTATGCATGACAATATATGTATGCATTAGTACATACTATGCATAATCTTACATAAACCATTATTACCTTAATAACTTATAGTAACTCTTAACAAGACGTCCCACAGGACAATGACCAAGAAATAAGGTGAACAAAAACTTACTTAAACCAAAAGCTAATATTGAAATCACTCAATCGCCCAATTCCTTGTTCAGCTCGGCTACGGACTTCTAGCAGTATATTATAATCCTAAACGATGCACAGTAAGAGACCACCAACGATTTTAACAGGAATACACAGTCCATGTAAGGTCAAGGACAAATATCGTGGGGGTAACACAACTGAACTATTTCTGGCATCTGGCTCCTTCGTCAGGAACATAACTGGACTTTCCATTAAAATTGCTTTTTTGTACATTGACTAATGCGGTTAAGCCCTATTTCGTTACCTGGCATGCCGGGCATTTATTCCTACCATCTGGTTGTCTTTTTTTTTTTCGGGTGGACCTCATCAACATGTGAGACTGCACGCCGAGAAATCAAATAAGGGTGGACAGAATGAAGCAGGTAATAATGGTGAATGGTGTAAAGACATAATTTATATAACCACATACGTCTATATCAAGTGCATAGAGATATACTCACCATAATCCTAAGTTTCCCCCCTCACGCCTCGCGCGCGACAAACCCCCCTACCCCCCAACGTCCCTGACTCCTATTCAACTCCTGCCAAACCCCTAAAACAGGAAGGACGAGACACTGGCCCTCACACACACACGCCCACTTAGAATGCACAAAATTTTTGTATATATATAGTTAAAAAAATTACGCGGCACTACAGAGTAAACCTCCTACCTCAAGCCCCAACGTCCAAGAATCCCTGTCACAAACCACAGCAGCTCGTGTAGCTTACATAAAAGCATAACACTGAAGATGTTAAGATGAGTCCTAATAAGACTCCACAGGCAGACAGGTATGGTCCCTGCTTTAACATCAGCTTTAATTTAACTTACACATGCAAGTATCCGCGCCCCAGTGAGAATGCCCTCAACACCCGACCGGAACAGAGGAGCGGGCATCAGGCGCGCACTCGCAGCCCAAGACGCCTTGCTACGCCACACCCCCAAGGGTACTCAGCAGTGATTAATATTAAACATAAGCGAAAGCTTGATTTAGTTAAAATTAAGAGGGTCGGTAAAACTCGTGCCAGCCACCGCGGTTATACGAGAGACCCAAGTTGACATCTACGGCGTAAAGCGTGATTATAGGCCGACAAACAACTAAAGCCAAAACCCCTCAAAGCCGTTATACGCTAATCGAGGGCCATAGGACCCAAAACGAAAGTAACTTTAACACAACAGCCCTAGACCACACGACAGCTGGGACACAAACTGGGATTAGATACCCCACTATGCCCAGTCATAAACCTTGATGATAAGCTACAAATATCATCCGCCAGGGAACTACAAGCGCATCGCTCGAAACCCAACGGACTTGGCGGTGCCCCACACCCACCTAGAGGAGCCTGTTCTATAACTGACAATCCCCGTTCAACCTCACCACCCCTAGCCCCTTCAGTCTATATACCACCGTCGTAAGCTCACCCTGTGAAGGATTAACAGTAAGCAAGATGGGCACAGCCCAAAACGTCAGGTCGAGGTGTAGCACATGGAGTGGGAAGAAATGGGCTACATTTTCTGCCTACAGAACACCACGGACAACGCCATGAAACCTGCCGTTTGAAGGAGGATTTAGCAGTAAAAAGAAAACAGAGAGTTCTTTTGAAGCCGGCCCTGGGGCGCGCACACACCGCCCGTCACTCTCCACTACAATTATTTTTCACAGGAAAATAATCACCAACCCAAAACTAAATAATACAATATTGGTTATACCAGTGGAGACAAGTCGTAACACGGTAAGTGTACCGGAAGGTGCACTTGGAACAACCAGAGCGTAGCTAAGAAAGCCTAAGCACCTCACTTACACTGAGACGATACCCGTGCAAGTCGGGTCGCACTGAGCCATAGAGCTAGCCACACCCCCAGCCCAAGTGCACACGAATACATAACCACAAATAGTCCAAAAGACGCAAACTAAACCATTCTACCACCCAAGTATGTGCGACAGAAAAGGAAAATAGAGCAATAGAAATAGTACCGCAAGGGAAAGCTGAAAGAGATGTGAAACAGCCCGCCAAAGCACAAAAAAGCAGAGACTAACCCTCGTACCTTTTGCATCATGATCTAGCCAGAACAATCAGGCAAAGAGCCCTACAGTCTGACCCCCCGAAACTAAGTGAGCTACTCCAAGACAGCACATTAGAGCCAACCCGTCTCTGTGGCAAAAGAGTGGGAAGATCTTTGAGTAGAGGTGATAAACCTAACGAACTTAGTGATAGCTGGTTGCTTAGGAAATGGATATAAGTTCAGCTTACTGCCATTCTCAGATCAACATAATAAGAACCAACAAGAACCTAAGAAGACAAAAAGTTAGCTAAAGGAGGTACAGCTCCTTTAGAAAAGAACACAATCTTAACAGATGGATAAGGATCACACTAAACAAGGTTTACCGCTACAGTGGGCTTAAGAGCAGCCATCTGAACAGAAAGCGTTGAAGCTCGGGCAGAAACAAAACCAATTATCCTGATACTAACTCCAACTCCTCCAACAATACTAAGCCACTCTATGTAAACATAGAAGAAATAATGCTAGAATTAGTAACAGGGGGGCACGCCCCCCTCCCGGCACACGTGTAAGTCAGATCGGACCCCCCACTGACAAATAAAGAGCCCAATCAAAGAGGGCACCGCAGACAAAACAACAACCAAGAAGAACCTGCAACTAACAATCGTTAGCCCAACACAGGAGTGCCAACACAGGGAAAGACACAATGAAGAAAGAAGGAACTCGGCAACCACGGGCCCCGCCTGTTTACCAAAAACATGGCCTCTTGCAGCCTACAAATAAGAGGTCCAACCTGCCCAGTGACAATAAGTTTAACGGCCGCGGTATTTTAACCGTGCTAAGGTAGCGTAATCACTTGTCTTTTAAATGAAGACCCGTATGAAAGGTGTCACGAGGGCCCTCCTGTCTCCTACTTCAAGTCTGTGAAATTGATCTGCCCGTGCAGAAGCGGGCATAACAACATAAGACGAGAAGACCCTGTGGAGCTTAAGACCAATCAATCAATCGTGCCTAACAGCCAACCACCCCACAAGGAAATAAAAAGCTAGCAAGCATAACGACTCATGATTGAACCTGTCTTCGGTTGGGGCGACCATGGGGGACAAAAAAGCCTCCAAGAGGAAACAGGGGACCAGTTTAATTGATCCCTAAGAGCTAAGAGCCACCGCTCTAAGCAACAGAGAATTCTGACCAATAATGATCCAGACACTAGCCTGATCAACGAACCAAGTTACCCCAGGGATAACAGCGCAATCCTTTCTCAGAGCCCATATCGCCGAAAGGGTTTACGACCTCGATGTTGGATCAGGACATCCTGGTGGCGAAAATTCTACCAAGGGTTCGTTTGTTCAACGATTAAAGTCCTACGTGATCTGAGTTCAGACCGGAGCAATCCAGGTCGGTTTCTATCT
>JAUBNQ010000025.1:19533-33475 GCA_032353495.1 Ctenopoma kingsleyae
GCTAAAACTCCTGGATCAAGAGTAGGCTTTTTGAGTAGAGGTTTTACTACAGCTACCTTAAAAGCCTGAGATACATAGTTTCAAGTTTAGTTTAGTTTTAGTTTTCAAACACATTGTTGGTTTACAAGTGATATTCTCATCTTCTCATGTGTGGGTGTTTAAATGCAGCATGGTTGTTAATATTTGAATGCAGTAGAGCACAGTTGTTATTCTTCATATTTTATAATTACTTCACATATGCGTTACAGTTATCTTAATTTTCTGACTTGCAGACGGTTAAAGGAAGAACATTTGTGGCTATGGATGGCAGTCAGTGATAAATACTGTTCCTATTAGAAATACATTTACTTTCTCTGTGACTTATGTGTAGTATGTTTAGGCCTATGTTCCTGTATTTTAACACTGACCATAATGGGGGTACTGAAAGAGCCAAATATATTTTTGATGTGGTACTCAGTATAAAAAGTTTGATGACTACTGTCCTATTGACTGTATAGATGTAAATAATATATATCCAGATTATTTTGGTTATTCTTTTTGTGTAAAACAAGGCCATATCCTTTTTCCTGTTTTATATAAGTGATTTAGCTTTAGAGATTAAAAAAGCCAATTCAGTTATTCATTTGAACTGTATAGTGGGACTTGGTAGCCAAGAGTAGCAGATATGGAGTGTGTAGGAACTGTTCAAAGGAGTGCACACACACACACACACAGACACACACACACACACACACACACACACACACACACATTCAGTCATTAACAAACTCTCAGCTTTTGCAATTCAGACCCTCCTTTCCCTCTCATCTCACCCTCCCTATCATCCCTCCTGGCAGTCTGTTGCCCCTCCCACTCTCTCTTTCTCCCTCCGCCTCTGAGGACCAGCTCTGTTCCTCTCAGCTCTTGTCTCTTCAGTGAAGGAGAAACTAATTGGAGGAAAGAATAGAAGAAAGGAGCTGCTGGAAAACTAAACAAACCAAACCTTACTTCTCTACAATATGCCACAAAAAGGTAAGCTCTCTCTCTCTCTCTCTCTCTCTCTCTCTCTCTCTCTGTCCATCTCATTTTTCACTCTCTCCATCAGTCAATCAACATGGACCTAAAGTTGCAGGTTGTTTAGCAGGAAAAACAACAGGGGAAAATGTTTTTTTAAAGGAAATAAAACTTGATGAAACAGTAGTTTAGAAAATAAAAACATATAAACAATTCTAGCAGCAATAATATCAGGAGAGGAATCCCAGAGAAAAAGACCTTTTTTCCAATCACTTTATCTGTCTCTTTGATGGCAGAATGGATTTTCCTTCAAAGCTGGAAATATCAATGATTTATCATGTCTACCATATGTGCGACTGACTAATTCATCAAAAATGTGTCCTTTTCTTATCAGATGCTTATGTTTGGTTGCAGAAGTTTTAATGAAGTTAACCTGACACACAAGGTCGTGCCTCAGGTTAATTGTTGTGTTAGTGTATATTTAAAACTTTAGTTGTACCGAATCAGTCCCATTAGATTTCAATTTTATTATTAAGAAGTTCAGTTTCTAAAAAATCAATCAAATCATATAAACAAAAAAACAACAAATAAACACTAATGTTGGGCTCGTATCTGCTTTGACGCTCATGCTGAATGCTCGTTGAGCTGCTGCCTGCACATTGAACAGTAGGTGATGTGGAATAATCATCAGCTCAGACCATATCCTCTGATGCATTATAACTTTTGCCAGGAGTACGACATAAGGCGCGATTTTTAAGATTCTCCGGAGAAGTGTAAAAAGTAGACCCCTGCCTGTTTGTATGCGAGTCGTTTTAAAACAGCATTTAATTTGAGGGACCATTGCGATTTTTCACTTTTAGAAGAGTCTATTTAAATAGAGATCTTTTTCTTTTAGGTATTTTGAGTCTGCAAATTATTTTACCCAATTGATCTATGTGGGTAAAATAATTTCATTTACCCCAAATAGGACGTATCGATTTAAGTGAGATTGTGTCCCACTTCCTGAGCTGAAATTCATTTCTTGTATGAAACAAGGTATGTACATTATTAAATTCCCATTTTTATCACTGAAATCACTGTTGACCCTTCAGATTTCACCCAATCAAGGTTAGCATGGTCCTTCAACGTTTTCAATTATTCAATATTCTGGACCAGTAGGTATCGCTGACGGCATGGTTAACTTTATGAAAACATCATGTCTAGTGGTTCTTGCTGCGGAAAATACCCGATAAGTTTCGATGTTGAAGCAGCGTTGACCCGAAAATTGAAGGGTCAAACTACAGCTCATTATTTTAAAGCAATCATTTGTAGAAAAGAACTTAATATATATTTCTAAATTTAAATGTATAATAAACAACGGTTATGGCTATCATTCATTTATCATTATCAGTTCTTTTAACACTAAAATTCACCAGGATTATCTAGAAGAAGAATCTTTATTTGAGTTGTGCGTCGTGGAAGCCTAAAATAAAATGTGAATACTTGAGGCCCTGCGTGATGATTAAGTTAAAACTCAGTTAAATGAGAGACAAATCTGAATATTCCAAAACTAATTATCATAGAAAACACGTTTATGAGTAAAATATAACATAGGCTCTAATACGTTCTTTTTGGGTTGGGAGATTTTTAAAATCGGAATCCAGCATGATAACACGACAAAGCTCGTCTTAATGATCTAATTAACTCAGCTGTTAATTAAGGTCTTAATTACATCGGAGCCAATTATCCGCATGATTAATCAGGTTGAAGTGGATTTATCTAACGTGAATTTGAAACATTTGAGACGCTCCTATCCCAGCAAAGGGTTGGCAGCGGAGTGGAGTGGGCTGCTCACATATGTTTTGATGAAGACTCAAGATTATGGCTGTTTTTCCTAGCGCAGCAGAACCATTTACAGCAAGCAGCCAAGTCAGGAAGGAAGCATTTGACCGTAATCGTTGGCATGAGAAGATAATTTCATGAGACTAAATGTATTTATTGCATAGAAAGTTGCGGAACAGTGAAGCGATTAACTGAGCGAGCAGAGTTAGGTAACACGTTCCAACATCGTGGGACCACTGACCTGAAAAGCTTTGCTTGGGATCTTTTTCTGTGTGGCGTAGGGACCACCAGACGTCGTTTATTAGCAGAGCGCAGTAGGTGAGAGACCATTCTGCAGACCAGTGTTTGGTTTGAGGTTTGAATCTGATGCGGGCATGAACAACAAGGCATATTTTATTTTTAAAGATAGCAGACAAGATAGGAGACGTCCAAGCTTACCAACAGTTGGATATAAAACACTTAAAAATGTTATATTATTATTAAATAGGAACAGTTGGCTTTCTTTTTATTATGTCTGTTGGTCATTATGTCATTTGCCATTATGAACATCATTTGAAAGCGTAAAATAACCTCTCTCTCTCTAAACATGAATGAATGATCGAAAATCTAGCCGCGAAACAATTTCAAGAAATCATCCTCTATTAAGTGAAACAGGCCGCCTAAGTTAACTATTCAACCCCGTTCAGTGTTGACTAGATTGTAAGAACAGACCTCAGTATTCATTATTTATAGAATTGTCTGGTTCAGATTAATTCATTTTAATCTTTAAATAAGAACTTGTTACTCTAGTGTTTTGTAACTTATATTGTCTATTGTTTTCCCTGTCACTCAGTTTCATAGATTCATATTAATATTAAGTTTAAATAAATATATTGCCATTGCACAACATCCGATTAAAATAATCATGTGAAAATGTTAAAATACATCAAGTAGAGTAAGTAAGTAGAGTATGTAATTAAATGTCGTATTAATTTTGTAATTTTATACCAGTGCCACTAGCTAAACGTTAAAAAAAGTCCCTGAGGGAATATGCACAATTTTTAATTGCGTATAATATAGTGAAAACGTGTTGTGTTGAATTGTGACACATCTGATGATGTTGCTGTGTTTTTCCAAATGCCTGATAAATGTTACTTTTATGTTACCTTATGCAGTAACATCAGATTCGTGTCCTGTAGATGTATACATATTATTACAGGTAAATGTATTATTATTATTATTATTATTATTATAACTGTTGTTGTTGTTATCATTAGCAGTAGTAGTAGTGGAAGTAGTATTATTATTACATACAGTGTCAGCCTGGGTGCTTTATAAAAGTTGGGTAAATCAGCAGCAGTGTTCCACAGCAGCTCTGTGTGTCTTTCTGCTCCTTTCATATCAGCGAACTGAATACGTCTGAATTAAACTTTTATATTGACATCAGTGTGTTCAGCAGAACTCCTTTATGTCCGTTGTACTGGTCAAATTGGGCTCCCCGTCGCGGTTTTGTGCCACAGGTTTTTTAACGAGCCGTAACTAACGAAGCAACGACACCAAAATCTTGTCCGCACACAAAGCCTGGCGGGTATTTACCGAGCAGAGCTGCAGCTCTACTCCTCCAGCTCTTTGTTTCCTTTCATAAGGAGAAAGGCGTTGAGTTATAGCGGGGACACGGTGCCTATAGCCGGCCTGTGTGTGTTTGTTCTTGTGTGGAGCAGCTTAATGTTCATTATGCAGGTTGTTATTAACAAAAGCGTCCGAGAAGGAGCTGATTTTGCACTTTGCTTTATTGGTTATGTCTTTAAAGTTAACCAGTAATAATAATAATAAAATCCACTCAATGTCATTCTCGCTTTCTACATGTATTAATGATAACAATTAAACAGGTAATGTTATCATGCCTAGTTATTCTCTCATAACAGTGCACTTGTTTTTGGTACATAATTATGTACTGATGGATATAGATGTATGTTTTACTAATAATTGCTATTTACTAATATACTAATACAATGTTAATGTTAAATGTCTTTTTTAATTATAAATTGTTCAGCATCTGTTTTTTTTTACAAAGCATTTTTGCTCAGTGATAATGTTGAAAAAGCTGACAGCCTCAGTTTTGACTCATAATGTGTTCAAATTAAAGTATCTGAAATAAGAGAGAGTCACAACTCTGATTCCTGATTTAAACTGTGCTGGATGAAAGTGTGAGAGCAGAACTTGAAGCCTGTACTCATAACTTACTGTTGAACGTTAGCAATCACAGGATGGCTTGGCATTCAGCCATTCTGTCCAGACAAAGACTAGGATTTTTATGTTTTCACCAATACATATTTTTCTAAGTTTTGCTATTCCTACAAACAAATTCAGAAAAGAATATAAAAAATAGAATTGGCCAGTGAAATGCCAGCAGGACATTTATTCTGATTCAGTGTCCTGGACAAGGTGCATGTGGCATGGTGTATGTATATTCTGTAAATAAAACACAGTAAAAGATAATACTGTCTGTCTAATCTGTCTGAACAGATTACAGAAGTCAGACAAGCTGGGAGACAGGTGTTGCCTCCATGATGCAAAACAGTGAGTAACATCTATTTGTTATTATTTATGCATTTTGTGTTATTTATCCATAGTTTATCTATATGTGCATGAATAACAACTAATGGAAATGTGGTTATCAAACAGATATAGGACTGAAAATGACCTATTTTTATCCACTGTGTATTCTGTAAATTGAGTATTTAGTATTTGTGTTGGTGTTAATCTTTTCTGGTTATGGTTCTTTCTTTCTTTCTTTCTTTCTTTCTTTCTTCCTTTCTTTCCATTTAAACTGAGAGTTGCTGTGACATGCCAAAATAATTTCCCTCCAGGATTAATAAAGTTTTTTTAATCTTGAATCTTGAATAAGAAAAAACATAACACATTTTCTTTCTACACAAGTTGCCATAACTAACACATAACATGATAGTATAGTACAAGTGCCCAGATGAAATCATTATTATTATTTTATCAAGTATCAAATATGTCAACATATCAACTATCAAATAGCAGCATGAAATAAAATGAAAGTGGTTTACTTTTACCTATTGCAAACAGCTCAGCAGCATTTAGACACACATTTATCAGGTTTAAAGAAACACAAATCCAAATGGACGATAATGTTGCTCCATAACTAATAATGTGAGGTGTAAGTAATTTAAAAAACACTTCATTATCATCAATAGCATATTATTTTGTGAATAATTTGACTCATTAGCACAGGATAAGATAACAATATAAGCTTCCAGGAAAAGTAGTGACACACTTAAAGTATACTGTACTGTTCATAGATTAGATTCCCATGCAAACAAATGAAACATTTCTACTGTATAAATACTGCTAGTCATTCAAACCCGTCCTTCTTGGTAAAACATTTTCGAAAACTTAAAACAATTCCAGTTGCCACTGAACAGCTTTTTTTTTTTTACATGATACCATTACTGTCACCAAGTTATTACATTGCATCACCAACAAAATCACAAATCACTAAAAATAAGTATGATGGGGTAAAAAAAAGACAAAGCTACTAAAGCTGTTGAAGTAATAAACTGAAATAGTCCTAAAATGATTAGTGTAAAACTAATATATAAAACATATAAAACATACAACACATATAAAACAACTCTTCCATGAATAACTCAAACTCTTCAGTAATGTATCTGATGCACCTTAAGCCAGAATTTTTACTTATATAGTTCAAAAATTCTGGCTATACAAAACATTTTGTCTGGGACTCACAATGAACTACACCTGATATCTTCTTTTTTACTGCTGGACAAGAGGTCCATGCTGTCTGCAGTGAAGGTGTGTGAATTACTTATCTCTTTGTCTTGCTTGTTTTTTGTCGTGCACTTCTCCACTGGCTGGTATCAATGCCACACTTCACATCAATTCTAAGCTAAAAAAGTTCAAATGGAGCAACTGGAGGTTTGCCGATTAGTACTGAAAGCAAACACTGATATTATTTTGCTAATATTATTATTGAATGAAGAACAGGTTACATTAGGATTTGATTAAAATTACATGAGTGAGTTCAAACTGTCTGCATGTACGTTGTTCAGTATCCAACATACTTTTGATTTAAGTGTGCATGGGTGAGAGTACAGTTTCACATGCAATAGTCAGGTACTATATACACTACATTCTCAGTTTAAATCCAGCTGAGGATCTTTGTTTCATGTCATTCTCATCAATAAATATATTTCTAGATTAGCAGTTTCTAGCAGTTTTTATGAAAAGCTTACAATGCTAGTGTGAATGTAAGTTGTTTCTAAATGTAAAACACATTAAAAAAAATCTACTTTACACAAGTTAGATAAGGTTTAGCAACAATTATTTTCACAGCTTGCTATGAAATGAGAAGCAACTTTACAAGGCACATCCAGCTGTCTTTCAGGCTATACCATAAGGTAATATATAAATACATTGCTTAAGTATTGGGACACTTGCCTTTACACACACATTAACTTTAATGGCCTCAACTCTTCTGCGAAGGCTGTCTACAAGATTTTGAAGTGTGTTCATGGGAATATTTGACCATTCTTCCAGGAGAGCATTTATGAGGTCAGGCACTGATGTTGGATGAGAAGACCTGATTTGCAGTCTCTGCTCTAAATCATCCAAATGGTGTTCTATTGAGTTGGGGTCAGGGCTCTGTGCAAGTCAAGATCCTACACCAAACTCGCTCATCCATGTTCTTATGGACATTACTTTGTGCACTGTATTCATTGATTTGCAGGGGTAATACTCTTGGCAATAAAGTGTACCTCTCCATTTAGCCATTAGCTCTAACAGAAAACACTTTCTGGAATGCTTGGTCAAACAATATATATTGTTGTTTAATTTGGGAGACATACATATTTACAACTTTTAACCATGTATGTGGTTAAAGTAAAAGTTAATTGAAGTCAAATTCACTGTGAATGAGCTGATTTAAAGTGAAAGCTTCTGAGCTGCTCTCAAGAGGTCTGTCTGCTCTCTGTGCATTTTTGTGTGTTTGTCACAGAGGGACCACAGCCAAATTGACTCCATATGTTTGTCTATTAATTGTGTGTCAGCAGAGGATAACATAGCTGTGTTCCTCTGGGAAATGAGGCTGTGATTAACATTTCTGCGGTGAAACGATTGACCCAAAACACAAAGTGAACATGATAGGAGGCAGCATGACGGACAGTTAGAGGGTGAAATAATCTACTGTCACACTCAAAGTCAACAGCAACTTCTGCAAGGGGCATGACCCCTTTAATTAACCAGAAGAGGAGTTCAAAATCACCTTGTTTTGATAACAAGGGTATTTTTCTTTTTGTTTTCCTCACAGCTCAGATTTGAGAAAAACATTCTAATACCAATACATTTGTGTAATCCATATTTGGGAAAACCATCCTTCTGATGATGACTGAATGGAATATCTATAATGAAAACCCTTGATTAACGGCAGCACCACTTCACTAGATTTTGTGTGTGCATCTGTGTGTTGGCTTCTATGATTTATTATGTAGTGCTATTCTATGATTATTATCCCGTTGAGAGGTTTATAAATCTGCAATATGCTTTCCCCCAGAGAGCCATTAACAGACAATAGACAATTGAGTCAGTGTAAATCCCTACTTAACCTGCACAGTGTCACAGCACAGACTGTGGTCTGGTGCTGCTGAAGAGACACATGCTTGAGTTACAACATGCTGACCAGATACCAGATACAAAATTTTAAGCATCACGCAAAAACCTGCAGGGAAAACAGGAGTGCTTAAATTTACAATTGTATCTGATCAGCTCTCAAAAGTTTAGCTGACACATTTTTATTACAATAAAATGTTGATTGATTAAGTCTATATCTGTGAAATTTATATTCAGTTTGGTAATGAATTAACATCATAAAATATTATAGACATTTATAGATATGTATAGACACCTAAATATTACCAAAAGGAATATGCTTCAAGTAGTAGTCAAGACCTTTCATAAAAACACATATTGTAAACTATACGTTTTTGGCTAAAGAGAGATTTAATGGCTTATATCTTACCTTATCTATAGCTTCATCTCCACTAACCTGTGTTTCTTCCTCTTCTCATGCATGTCTGTGATCATTGTGGCTATTCAGTTATTTGTAGTTAGACATCTTTTCATTACCATCTAGTTTTTCTGCTTTAAATTGAATAGATTTATTAAAGAAAAAGTTAAATACAAATATATATTTTTTGTTTTGTGTGTGTGTGTGTACGTGCATGCATACTTTTGTGCATTTAGGTCACAGTGGAGTTAACCAGCTCGGAGGCGTGTTTGTAAATGGGAGACCTTTACCTGACTCTACCAGGCAGAAGATAGTGGAGCTAGCTCACAGTGGAGCTCGACCGTGTGATATCTCCAGGATACTACAGGTAAACTCATCACACTAAGAACAGATTCTCAATGGTCCAATGGTAAATCACTGTTAGTAGGTGTTATTTAATGTACCAGATAAGGTGTACAACAGCTGGATCAGGGTTACAGGTCATACAGAAACTCACATGTGTAAGCGGCTATTGTAAAAACCAAACTGCCATACAAGAACTGATCAGCTCCCGTGGCTGTATTAATTATGACAGTTGCCTGTATAAAACAAAAGAAGAAGTGGCAAGATGGTGATGTAATGTCACAATTCCTTGGAATATTGGATTAAAAAATCGTGTGACTTCAACACTGGAGACCACTTTTCATTTCCTGGTCCTTTGAAAAGTTTACACAAGTGAATAGCAAATAAACATATCATAGAACTCTTATAACATTGTGACTCACAATGAACAGTTTTAAAAGCGTGTTAAAAAGCATCAAAACGTCATCCATCAGTCTAAACACGTTTCACTGTGGGGTGCTAAAGCCTATCCCAGCTGTCATTAGGCGAGAGGCAGGATACACCTTGAACAGGTCACCAGTTTATCACAGGGCTCACATATAGAGACAGACACTCACATTCACTCCACATGGGTAATTTAGAGTCACCAATTATCCTAACTGCATGTCTTTGGACTGTGTGAGGAAGCCAAATACCCAGAGTAAATCCAAAAAACTGCCTTCTGGGTAATAATTTAAACATTCTAGCAAACATATTTTGCTCAGTGAAGATTCCTGAGATGATCTACCAAAAAGAAACTTTTGGAAGCCAATGTTGTCTGACGATAACGTGTATAATGTGAGTATGCTGTTTTTTGTTCAGGTGTCAAATGGCTGTGTGAGTAAGATCTTGGGCCGTTATTACGAGACAGGTTCGATTCGTCCTCGGGCCATAGGAGGGAGTAAACCCAGGGTCGCCACTCCAGAGGTGGTGGGAAAGATTGCTCAGTATAAGAGAGAGTGTCCATCCATTTTTGCTTGGGA
Source organism: Ctenopoma kingsleyae (assembly GCA_032353495.1). NCBI lineage: Eukaryota > Metazoa > Chordata > Actinopteri > Anabantiformes > Anabantidae > Ctenopoma > Ctenopoma kingsleyae. Next base: position 29,722 of record JAUBNQ010000025.1, read on the forward strand.
GATCAGAGACCGACTGCTGGCAGAAGGAGTCTGTTCCAACGACAATATACCCAGTGTAAGACTCCTTTTCTTCAGTCATATCAGTTAGATAGTCCAGTTGCCATGACTCAACTTCCAGACGACTTAGATAGAGTTAGAGAGTTAGATTTGTTCAGAGCAAGATAATCAAAGGTTTACACTCAATGACAAAAACTTTTAATAATAGCTAATTAATAATGTACAAGATAAATGTAAAAATAAGATGTTGGTAGTTCACAACTTATCAAATTATTTTAAAATCTTAATTTAATTTATTCTAAAGAATATTTGCCCGTACACTATATCCCTAAAACTACATACACTGGGAAGAACAAAATTGGAAACACCTACACACATATTCTTTATTATGTTTTTATTTTAATAAGTCAACTTGGTGTAAATACATCACAAAACACAAAAAAATGAGCAATCCATTTTTAAGCATATTTGTTCACAGAATAATCAAATCTAATTGCCATTTTAAATTCCCTCTCATCAAAAAAATCCCTTTGCAGCAATAACTGCTTGGCAAATCTATTGCATTCTACTCTAATCAGTTTTTGCAGATATTCAGGTCTGATTTACTCCCAGGTCCTTTGCAGCACTTCATACATTTCATCATCACAAAGAGTATCCTGGCAGCTTCTTTTGTCTCCAAATAATTCTTACACAACCATAAAAATGCTTATGGTCATTGTCTTACTGCAAAATTAATTTATCAGTCATCACCTGGTCTCTACAGTATGGAGTGGTGTCCATACTGATTGCTTTGCACATGATGTGATCACCCATTTTGCCATTGTCAAAGAATTCCCAGATTATTACATTTCCACCTCCATGCCTCACTGACGGTGTTAGGCAGACATCTGTCATCTTTTCATGAGTTCTGCATATGAGCTCTATACTATATGGTTATTGCTTGGCTCAAACTTGGACTCATCTGTCCACAAGACTTTGTTCCAGTCATCTAAACTGTTTGTGCATGTCCATGTTGGTCCACTGCAACGTTTTCTTCCAATGTTAAATACTTAGTAGGATTTTTTTTGGCACCTCTGTCTATGAGCCCAGCTGACCTGAGTCTTTAACACACAGTGTCTCTGCACTATGTTTTGAAAGAAACCAGGGCTAGGTCAAATTGTTACACAGATTCTCCAATTACTTATTGTTGTGGATTGAAACATTTTAGAACTTAATCATTTTTTGTATGGATTAAAGTAAGTTGAAGAAGTAGAAAACAAACAAGAATTAGTATTTGTAGTTGTCGTTGTGGAAAAGGCATTGATTGATCTATCTATCGATGCCTTTTCCACCAATAATTGACACAAGACATAAATGAATAAATAAATAATTTTGAGTCTGAATCCTTGGCAGAGGTGCTCACTGGTAAGTTATTTGGGCAAAGCACTTTCATCATAAAAATTGCACAACAAGTTACTTGTGGTAAACTTTCACAAATGTTGATTTGTATATAGATTTTATTGTGTTATGTGAGGGCACTATGGTTTTTACCACATTTCATTCAATAAATAGAAATGGTAGCAATGTGTTATTTTATATTATTTTAAATAGGACAAAATGGGCAGTGGTGTAGCAGTTGGTCTGTGAACCCCAGGGTGAGTGGTTTGAATCCCAGGTTCTTCAGGCTCCATGTCAAGGTGGACAAGACACTAAAACCCCACAGTAGTGCTGTCATCTACTGTAGCTGCACAACAATTTCCCCAGGGGGATCAATAAAGTATGTTACTAATTAATTAATCAATCATTATGTTTACGTATTCTGATTCATACATATATGCTTTTTCAATGAAGTCATCCTCAAAGTCCAACATTTATACTGCATTATTACTTAGTTTCTGTTTCACTCTGTAATGTGTGAATAAATGAGTGAACTAATGAAACCAGATCACTCTCCTTGTGGAACAAGGTTTACATGCAAGATCAATTTCAACCACAGTTAATAACAAACAAAACAAAACAAAAGTGATAATTGCAAAACATTGCAATAATTATAATAATAATAATTGCAACTGACTGAGTAGAAAATTATAGCTGTTTTGAAAAAGGCAATCTTTAAAGTTTTAGATTTACACTAGATTTAGAGTTTTTACAAAATTAATGAGGAACATATTTTCTGTGTTTTGTTATTATTACTTTTTTACATTTCAGTGTAAAAAAAGAGCTTCAGCTTGCAGACAGCTACTCAGCTTGCAGACAGCAACATTATCCATTGTCCTTAATTTTGCATTTTGAAACAAATGGTTTTCTCTGTACCACTAGAGTGCACTGTTTTTTAGGTGGAGGGTGTGAGCTGAGTGAGGAGGGAGAACATAATCATCGCACACAGGCACAGCTTGGCAGAGAACAAGAGAGTTTAGTGTAGGAGGAGATGACGATGGAGCATACAGTATAAGCTAGCATCAAAAGCAATAAATAGCATTTGACACTTGTTGCTCAACCCTACCTGAACTGTATACGTATGTGATATCCAAAGTGTCCTTATTTAACTAGCTAAATACTCATCATGTATAATGTATAATATGTTTATATATTAATGAGAATATGTTTTTATCCTTTTTTCTTTTTATTTGCTGTGGAGTTCTGCAGACATATTATACAGTGTATACTAATAATACTGTATAGTCATATACTGATGTGGTTGTTGTACTGGTACAGTATGCCATTCACATCCAACGAATAGTTCTCTTTATTGTGCTTATCCCCAGGTTTCATCAATAAATCGAGTGCTCAGGAATCTGGCCAGTGAAAAGCAGCAAATGGGCACAGTAGGAGGTGAAGGAATGTTTGACAAACTCAAGATGCTTAATGGGCAAACCACCTGGGGAGGACGCACAGGATGGTATGCTGGAACTACACTCACTACAACTGGTATGACACTCATACTTCTACTGCTATTTCTACTTTACTACACCTACAGTACTAGAAATATAACTGCTCAGATAACCTTGGCTCTGTTTTCAATATTCTAGGCAAGTACAAACACCAGTTCAATTTGCAAATTTTTCACTGACATTTTGGCATATACAGTAGCAGTACACACACAAACACATACACACACACCTGTGATGCTATGTCAAGTCTTTCCCTTGTATAGCATGTATAATTTAACTTTTAATTTAATTTAATATTTTCACAAATCATAAAACTGAACCAAACCTTTTTTATACAGTGCTGTGAAAAAGTATTTGCCCCCTGCCTGTTTTTTTTGTATATTTGTCACACTTAAATGATTCAAATCATCAAACAATTTTTTATATTACAAAGTAAAGTAAATACAAGTGAGTAAATACAAAATGCTGATGATTTAATTTATTAATGGAAAAAAAGCTGCTCATGATGTTTTTATGTCAGTGTATTCTAAGATATTATAGGCAGGGGACCACCTCAACCGCTGCACTATTGATTTAAAGAGGCGGGGTCCACAATCATTTCTTTGGTTTTAGTGATGTTAATGATTACTTTACTTTACTTTACTTAGCTTGGCAGACGCTTCTATCCAAAGCGACTTACAAGGAGAAGACACAAGCAATTACCATTCGGTTTCTGTAAATTCTGAGTTACTACAAACCCCTGATAAGGCCCAACTTGTCAAGATAAAGAACATGCTAGGAATTGTTAAGTGCTAGACAATTTTCTTGTGAATGTGTGTGTGTTAGACTCATTTGAAATACTTTTTAAACAAGTGAGTTTTCAAATGTTTTTTAAAGGTGGTGATAGT
>JAUBNQ010000025.1:33575-44321 GCA_032353495.1 Ctenopoma kingsleyae
AAGACTGCGACTCTGCGTCCTGGGCTCCACTCCGGGATATCAGGGTTTAGGAGGTCTAATAAACTCGGCCATATTTCGAGAAATAAGAGCTGCACCATCCAAAGTGGCTATTCCTCCTCCAGACCGTCACCCAGCTGGCCTGATTTCCCAGCTGCTGTGGGGCTACCAGAGGACCACTAACCTGAGCTATGTTAGGTGACTCCACGCTAACTACCGGGACCTGACTATCTAGTTTGTTTTCCATAGTGCGGAGCCAAGTTTCCAATTCTGCCATCCTCGCCTCCAAAGCTACAAATAAGCTAAATTTCTTACAGATACCATTACTGGTAAAGGAGGCAGAGGAGAAGCTAAACATACCACAAGCTGAACAGGAAAGAGAGGAAGAGAGAGAGGGTGACAGAGAAGCCATAGCTAACAGTAGCAAAACAAGCTAGCAAAGCTAAGAAAACAACTGCTCGGGATGCTCTCAGTTGTCCCTCAGTTGAAAGTGGAAAGAATTTCAGTTTTGGATAAGTTCAATTGGAGGTGTCACTCAGACATCCATGCCAATATGCCCGAGAGACAGGCCGAAATTTTAGTTGAAATAGTGGTATCCTCTGGTGGGACGGACAGATAGAGCTGAGTGTCTTCAGCATAGGAGTGGTAGGAAAAGCCATGGGATTGGATGATGTGACCAAGTGAGCAAGTGTATAGTGCGAAAAGAAGGGGGCCAAGGACAGAGCCTTGTGGAACCCCTGTGGTTATCTTAGAGAGTGTAGATGTCTCACCTCCCCATGATACCTAGAAGGACCTGTCTTGAAGATAAGAGGTGAACCAATTAAGTACAGTTCCTGTAATTCCTAAATCTGACAGCGTGGTGAGAAGAATTTGGTGATTAACCATGTCAAAGGCAGCAGACGATCTGATCTGCGAGCAGCTCTTGCAGCACAAAGGTCATCCACCATTGCCAGGAGGGAGTTCTCAGTTGAATGTCCTTTCCTGAAACCAGACTGAAAAGGGTCTAGTAGATCATATGCATGCAGAAATGAAGAAAGTTGTACCAGGACAGCTCTTTCAAGAATTTTTTGAAAGAAATGGAAGGTGGGAGACTGAGCGGTAGCTGTCCAGTAGGGAAGGGTTTAGTGTGGGATTTTTAAGCAAGGGAGCAATGAGAGCCTGTTTGAATGCAGTGGGAAATGTTTCTGTTGTGAGGGAAGAATTTAGGACGTGTGTCAGAGCAGATGTTATGGTAGGTTGTATGGACTGAAGGAGGTGTAGGTGTAGGTGAAGAAGGTCCAGGGGGCAGGTGGTGGGGTGACTTGTCTGGAGAAGCTTGGACACGTCTGATTCAGAGAGCGGAGTGAAGGCAGACAGTGTTCTAGTTTCAGGGGTAGCAGAGAGGTGGCATCTGGAGTTACGGGTTGAGAATTGTTTGCTAATGGCAGCCACCTTCTCTGTGAAAAAGGTAGCAAAGTCTTCAGGTGAGGGGGGGGATTCAAGAGGCAGTTGAAAGTAGAAAATAGTTTGCGAGTGTCTGTGCAGTTGCTTACCTTGTCCTGGAAGTATGTAATTGTAGCTGTGCTGACAGCAGCAGAGAAAGATGTTAAGAGAGAGTCATACTTACTAAGGTCAACTGGGCACTTGGATTTCTTCCACTTGCTTTCAGCTGTTCTAAGATGAGTCTTATGGCTGCGAACCTCATCAGAGATCCATGTTGGTTTTGACGTGAGAGGGCAGAGTCTATCAAGGCAAGAGGTTAGTGTAGAGCAGAGGGTACCTGTGGCCCAGTTAGGGTCCTGAATAGAGAGAATATCTATGAATGGAAGCACAGAAAAACAGCAGAAGACAATCGAGTAGGGGAGAAGGTGCGGAGATTATGGCGAAAATGGGTTAAATGTAATGTGGATGTGGTGCGTACCAGGGGGGACAGTCTGAATTGAATGAAAGAGTGGTCAGATACACGTAGAGGAGTGACAGATGTGTTGGCTGTGGAGCAGTTGCGTGTAAGTACAAGATCTAATTGCTTACCAGCTCTGTGCGTTGCTGGTGTGCTGAGAAGTGTGAGGTTGGATGCCAAGATGAAACTGTGGAATTCAGCTGTTTGTAGCTTGAACAGGTTGAGGTTCAAGTCTCCCAGTAGGACAAAGGGTAGTTCCTCACCAACAACATGATTAGATTGTCATCCTTACACCAAAGACATTGTTCATCCTCTTCCACCTCGCCTGTAAGCTGATTTGTCTCCCTTGGTAATGAGCACCAACATAACTGTGTCACCTGCAAACTACATTATAAAGTTTGAGGTCTGCAGTTGTGAGTGAGCAGTCTGTACAGCAATGGGCTGTGCATGTAGCCCTGAGGAGAGCCAGTGGTAAGAGTGATGGATGAGGATGTGATGCTGTTAATCTTGACACACTGTGGCCTACTGGTCAAAAAGTCCATAATACAGGTACTTAGAGATGGGACAAGTCCAAGTTCAGACAGTTTGTTCACCAGTATGTGCAGGATGATGGTGTTGAAAGCGGAGCTATAATTTCAAAAAGAGCAGCCTCACATAGAAGTCCTTTCTGTCCAGGTGTGTTAGCGCCTGAGGGATCACAGTAGAGATGACATCAGCTGTGGAATGTTTTACCTATAAGCATACTGGTGATGGTCAGATGTAATGTCAATGGGCTCTTTTATACGTGTTATGACCAGCCTCTCAAAGCACTTCATAACAGTGTTAGAGCAATAGGCTGGTAGTCATTGAGATGTCTGGGCTTGGGATGATGGTAGATGCCTTAAGATATGTTGGAACAATGAACTGAGACAACAAAATATTAAACCTTGAGAACCAGAACCTTGCTGAGCTAGAGTGCACAGTCCTTCAGCACTGAAGGAGTGAACAAGGAAGTGGAAATGGTGTTGTGGTCCTTGATTGCGTGCATAGAAGGAATCCTGGGAATCAGGCAGTGATAGATTGTCTTTGGATCTTGTTTGTCTTTTCATCCTCATCAACTGAAAACTGTCCTGTTACAGTGAATCTGGACTGAGTTCATTCAGCCATGTCCCACTCTGGTCTGCCTGACTCGTCCCAGCAACTTTTCTCAGGGCTTCTCCCCTGCTCCATTCCTCCAACTCCTCAGGTCAATTTCAGGTCTTCTGGATGCTTTCTGGTGGATTTCAGGTCTTGTCCTGGGATCAGACACGTGTTTTGCAGGGCTAGTAGCAAGTAACTAATAGCAGCAGCTAGCTGTTGCAGTATGTGAAAAAACAATGCTGTATTCATGGTAATGTGGTACTCCTGACAGAGTCTCCAAAAGTTCTCTCACAAATGCAGGAGATCAGAAGTCCACTTGCCACAGTTCTTTTGGGGAATAGTTTTCCCCTTCATTTGTAATGGAATACAACTAAATAGCAGCATTAGGTAAAATCTCTAAAATTTGACTGGCATGTTTTATGCAGCAAGTGAACAGCCAGCTTGCTTTATATAACATGGTAGACATTGTATAAAGTGTCTATAGTGTCCTTTCCTTTTCCTTACACTTGTGTGGCTAAGGGTCTCATTTGCTGTGTGGATTATGCTGATATGTTGTCCTCCAGCACACTGGAATTACAACAGTTAAAGAACATAATGCTATAATGCCACGGCTGCTACCTCCCCATCAGTTTACATCATGTTTGTGGCTGTATGTGTGAGTGAAGAGGGGGAAGAGGGGACGTCTGCTCCCATCTGTGTCTTTTTCTGCCTGACTGACTGTGACACTGAGCAATGGCTTCATTCTGTTTTGCAGTCTCTGTCTGCTGGGGATAATGAATAATTATGCCAGCACCACAAATAACATGAATTCCACAGGGAGATGAAGTCAAGGGCCTGGCTGTGATCACGTTGGAGATCTCTACTCTCAGTGCCGTGAACCTTTACTTATGTTTACCTCACAAGCATGGTTTAATTTCATGGATCGTCTGATCGGGATTTGGGATTTAGTTTAAATTAGTAGCCAGTGCTACTTTTATACTATTATTGCTTATATACTTATTATTGCTAATGTAGTTTTTCTTACCGGCACAGTGTCTGAGTCATCATAGAATAATTTATTCTAATATTGCATTTAAAAATGCTGATAAAGGTGCCAGATTATGGAAGCATCACTGTTTCACAGCGTAACATGAAAAGAATATGTGTTTAAAATGTCCTTACCATGCATTAATTTATGATACAATTAAGAGCGAGAGAGACTGTGCTGAATTTTGTCCAGTTCTCTTACTTGCATAGTTAGCGATCTGTTATTGTCGACAACACATCAGAACTGCTGCAGTGGCAGTACAAGATTCTCTGTATAATTTGTCTCCCTCAGCCACAGTCATCCCTTCATTCACTCTGAAATATAAAAAGCTTCAGTTTTAAAAATCGGACAGTGTTTTTTACTACTTCCTTCTTCCTGCCCTCCTTCTCCCTGCCTGCAGAGCGTCCACAAGAACAGGTGGGGGAGAACACCATATCAGTTAATTCCATTGATGAAGAGTCAGAAGAGACTCAGATGAGACTTCAGCTAAAGAGAAAACTTCAGAGAAACCGAACATCTTTTACACAGGACCAGATAGAAGCACTGGAGAAAGGTAAGTGTTAGCTATTCATCATTATATTATACAGCAACCCTAACATCTATTTTATGTACTGCACATGAATGAGAATGATGAGATGCTGTTATTTTCTATCTAAATATTGCCATTTTGTTTCTGTATTCTGTATCTGCCTGAAGTGTGGAACACACTGACTTGACTGAGCTGGATCAGATTCACAATGTACGAGTGATACAGTTCTGGGTAATAAAAACATCATGCTCTTCCACACAAAAATATAGAAATGAGAGACCAACAGCAGCACAGCCTATTTCACTCTGCAAGAAAGTGTCTTTATCTCTGAAATATATTGAGCCCATTCTTATCCCACTTTCCACTTGGCATCTCAATACAGATACTAAATGGGCACCTTTAGATGTGTCATTAGAAGATGCACAAGGATGTCACCTGATTGTGTGAGACACTGTGTGTTGTAACAAGACTATTTCAGAAAGTACTGCCTTTATCTTGTAATGGGGTTGTCAAAATAATGTATTCATTAATTCATCGACTCATGTTTATCACAGAAAGAATTCTGGCCACAGCAGATTCAGGTTTGGAACAAATCATACCAGGGGCATAACTGCAGGGAGGGAAACACACATACTGTATATGCCTTACATACGCATCCTCTCTCGTTGTCTCTCTTGCTCACTGCACGTCATTAGATAACATAGGCAGGGAACATAAAATGAATTAAACATTCTTACTTTTATAGTAAGTAAGATTTGCAGACAGAACATCCTGGGAAGAATGATTCCATTATTATGCATTTTCCATGTGATACATTTTGCGTCACTCGACTGCTAGCTGAGACAAATGGAACTTTTGTATTGTGAATGAATGTATGTCTATGGTTTGAAAATGTGCTCATCAGAGAGACTGAACTTTCCTGTTGATGCACCAAATGTTAAGGTCTAAAAGCAGTCGGTGAGTATGATTCCTGTCAGATGTGTGTGGTATGCTGTAAAGTACTTAATAAAATGCAAAGTTCAGCACTGAGTGCTTAGCCTGTGGGGGAGGAATTAAAGTAACTCATATGCAGGCCATGCCGAATAATTTACATGAGTGTTTAGTGTGTTTCACTAAACATAATGGTGAGTTTACACACATTATCCTCACTTTAATGCAATTAATAATTTTACAAATCTTATAATGACTCAACTTAATGCTACCTATATTAGGTACAAGGAGATCTCATTGCAAATTTTGCAACATAAATCTAAAGAGACATAGTGTGGCCAAATCAACAGGTTTTACATTCTTAAAAAGAAAGAAAGCACATGTGAGCTCAAAAACATTTGAAGGCTTGGAAGACCAAGGAAAACAACTGTGGATGATCGCAGAATCCTTTTCTTGGTGAAAAAAAACCCCTTCATAACATCAACCAAAGTCAACAATACAGACCATAAAGTCAAGAAAGTAAGGGCATCATTGTCAAAATCCACAATCAAGAGACGCCCTCATAAATGTATATATTCACATGCTGTTAAATAATAAAGGACACACAAAAAGGTACAAACCACTGGTAACACTGAAGAACAGGAATGCCAGGTTAAACTTTGCCAGAAGACACCTAAAAAAGCCTCACATGTTCTGGAATCAGATTCTTCGGACTGATGAAACCAAGATTAAAATGATGGGAAGAGAAAAGTATGGCGAAGGAAAAGAACAGCTCTCAGAACAGCTCAGTGTCAAATGTGGTAAAGGATTTGCTATGGCATGTATGGCTGCCAATGAAATTGTTGTTGGACAGCTCACAGTACATATCAGCGCTACTATGGGTTTCTGTGTGTTGTCCAAGGACACCTCAACATGTAACCAGGAGAAGCCGGGAATTGAACCACTCATGCTGGGGTTCGTAGACAACTGCGCTACCCACTGAGCTACATGATGAACCCATTATTGATAATGTGACTGCTGACAGAAGTAGCTAGATAAAGTCTAAGTTGTATAGGGCTATACTCTCTGCTTACGTTCAGCCAAATGCTACAGAACTGCTGCTTTTCACTTACTGAAGACAAGATTGAAGGCAGAAAGACCCACATGGTGGCTGCAGTGAAGCCCTGGCAAATCATCTCCAGGGATGAAACTCAGAATTTGGTGATGTCCATGGGCTTCAGTATCCAGGCAAAGGATTTTCATCCAAGTATTAAAAATTATGGTTATATCTCCTTGGACGTTTTTATGTCTTATTATGACTTTTTTCAAACATTATTGAGCCCCTGAAAATGGAGGTACTTTGGTTAAAATGACTGTAATTCTTAAATTGTAAATGCCATATTTTTGTGAAACCTTTTGTGAAAATAAAGCTGAAAGTCTACATTTTGATCACATCTTGATTGTCTTTATATGAAAACAATCATGTTCCCCTAGATACTCTATTATTATTATATAGAGAGACAAATGGGGCTGATGAGGATTGATTATTTCATGCAGTGGAGTCACAAGTGGTTTTCCAATAAACATGGGCTATAATCTGCTACAAACATTGAGTCATGGTGAAGATTGTCAGTCATCTAGGGGTCCACATGTCCATGTGGCACAGCTAGATGAATGAAAGTTTTACGAACAGAACACAGACATTTTAACCAGTGTACTGCAGTTGGGTAACAATAGTCTGCTGAACTCATAACATGTGTGAGGATTATTATCAGACATTTTTACCGTCAAGTTTTATATTTAGTAGAGTTTTTAAAGTCTAGTACTACTTCCTTAGAGGGCAAATCTTTCAGTACAAGTGAAACATCATGCTTCTTCATAACGCATTGATCATGTCCAATATATATCAGAATTTCCATTTTTTTATCTATTCTCGTAATATTGTCTTAAATATCACAGTATGGGCTTCTCTCCATCTTGCACATCCTGCTTTTTGGCTCCTGCCCTCCAAATGCCGATATTGGGGAATTAATCCAGTACTGACATACTATGACATACTACAGTATATACTGTATTTACTGTATATATATATATTACTGTGTCATTATATATTATATAATTACATATTACAATACATATTATGTATTTTGATTCCAGAATTTGAAAGGACTCACTATCCAGATGTATTTGCCCGAGAACGCCTTGCCAACAAAATAGACCTTCCAGAGGCAAGAATACAGGTACGTTATAGTAGTTATTTTATGCTTAAAAGTCATATATAGAATAAAAAATATATTTTATATATAAATAATAATTTATATATGTAATATAAGTTTAGACTGTGTAAAAAGTAAAGGGAATTCTGCAAGTGAAAACAAAGGTCATATCGCATGTGCTGTATACATGTTTAGATTGTGTATGGTTCCTCCTAACTGCTGAGGTGTCCTTGGACAAGACACTGAAATTCATAAAAGTGCCAACATGTATTGATTGTCAGCAGTCCAACAACAACCTGCATCTACATTAGAAAACAACACTTACATGAAATTATTTGTCAGATTGGAAAAGCTTGATTTTTGGGAACAAATAGTAATAACTAAAAAAGAAAGATGAGTTTACAATTTTCCTGGCAATTTCTGAGCAATCAGAAACAATAACTCCTGAAGGTTAGATGTTCACTGGGAACCTGGATGGTTGTAGCTACATTTTTAAGGGATGCTACATGTTTGTATAGTTAAATCCAGGGTAGGGTAGGAGAAATTTTTGTCTTTTTTATGTGGGAAAATAATTTTTTGTGTCTAGAACAGCCACAGCTCCAGCAACATCTAGGTAGTAGCAAACAGCCATATAAATCAAGCAAATAAACACAAAAAGTAATGGTCCCAATGGACAGCTACAGAAAGCAATAATCACCTCTATGTCAGTTCTATACATATACGTCGTATTAACTTACATGTCAAACCAAACAAGAAAAAAAAGACATGAAAAAAGACTGTTTTTCCCTGGCATGTAGGTTTGGTTTTCCAATAGACGAGCCAAGTGGAGAAGAGAGGAGAAGCTGAGAAACCAACGTCGCCAGACGTCAAACTCTTCCAACCATGTTCCCATCAGCAGTAGCTTCAACAGCAGTGTTTACCAGCCTATACCACAGCCTACCACTCCAGGTACTAATGTGAACACATACTACACATTTGACTGGAACATAACATAATTAAATCACAATATGTTTATGAAATATATTGAAACTGACAAAAATAAAAAGCACAAGTACATTTCAATAAATTAGAATAGTATCAGCGTACACAGATAGCCTAGAGGTTTGTGCACATGCCATGAAAGCACAACATCGCTGGTTCACATCCCAGGCTGGGGGCTCCACTCTTCACTCCATGTTTCCTATCTGCCTTTTTCACTGTCAAGCTGTCAATAAAGGCTAAAAATAATCTTTAAAAAAACAATAGCATCAAAAAGTTTCATGTCAATAATTCAGTTCAAGAAGTGAAACTCGTGTATTTTATAGATTCATTACACACAGAGTGATATATTTGTATCAGAGTGACATTTATTTCATTTAATTATGACAGTTATGGCTCACAGCTAATGAAAACCCAAAATTCAATATCTCAGATAATTAGAATATTCTGAAAAAGTTCAATGTTGTAGAGTCATGGTGTCACACAGCTAAATATTTTATCTCCAACTAACTAATTTTATAACTATTAACTATTACTATATATTACTACTACTATAACTATTTTTGTGGGTTTCCTGTCATGCTCTATGTATGGACGTGTGAGCAATTGAATCCATGGATCCAAACCACAACTACAACTAGCAATTTCTGGAGAAATCGCATGAGGGAGCAGGTTTGTTGCCAAAAAGACGCCGGTCGGCATCTTTCCGGCACGTTATTTCAAGTTGACAAAGATAAAAAGTGACACAAAGTTGACAAAGACAAAAAGCTGATAAAGACAAAAAGTTGACACAAGTTGACAAAGACAAAAAGTTGAAAAAAAAAGTCAAGGATAAAAAGTTAATGGATTACCTGTTCTACCACTTCAGGTCACATGGCAAAGTTTCACCACTTGAGATAAAACTTGTCTTCATCTGTGTGTCCTCTCTATCCACCAGTGTTATACATATATGCTACTCATTTGTATCTTAAGTTATATTGACTCTTTACTTAAATCTAAAATCTATGTCTTTCTAGTGTCCTTTTCCTCTGGATCCATGCTGGGAAGGTCTGATCCAGTTCTGTGCAATAACTACAGCCTTCCAGCCATGCCCAGCTTCACTATGGCAGGCAGCCTGCCTATGCAAGTAAGACTATGTGACAAGACAGCTACAGTTAGTGATGGCATCCCAATGTGCATCAATATTGGACTTCCAGTCAGGCTATGCATATCTCTGTGCACGTATGGTGTGTATGTTTGTCATAAGTGAACATTGCTTAACATTAAGCTTCTTCTTCTTCTGTAGCTTCTTCTCAGTCATATTGTAGCTACAGTATTATTCATCATGAATTCCAATAAGATTTCTGACAACTAACTTTAAATTAACATGTATTCTACTGCTGTGAGTATTCTAGTGATGGGAAGTTCGGCTCTTTGAAAAGCTTCGGCTCTTTTGGCTCGGCTCCCTTAGAAGAGCTGGCTCTTACGGCTCCCAAATGGCTCTTCATTTAGTATTGCTCTGAGCCTTCTATTTTAGCCTAATTTAGCAATTATGACTGGTTTGTGTGTTGGCAAGCAATTTATATTATATATATATATTTATTTATTTATTATGTATTTGTGATTTCATAAATTCCTTTTTTATGCATTTTTTATATATTACAAAAAAAGTTAGTTACTATTTAACATTTTAATCAACCTTTAACTGAACAACTGAACACGGAACAACAGTAAATGAATCAAAAAATAAAGGCCAAATTCTTAACATTATGACTCTATATACAGTAAATGTCTTTCCTGCAGGTTGGCATTCAGAAATTTTGCAAATTTATTCAATTTTTCCCATTTAAGTCTCTCTGTTTCTCAGTGTACCTGGCCTATACCACTACCCTTTCTTCAGAGCCTCTGCCCTGATTGGCCGCATAGTGTGTCCATCAAAATAAAGTATAATAAAAACACAAAATAAAGAATCCATGGATTCTCAGCGGCTCTCCTGGACAGGAGTCGGCTCTTCTGGCTCTCTACAAAGCATCAGCTCTTAGAGCCGGCTTGTTCGCGAACGACCCATCACTAGAGTATTCAGGATTTTTTCAATTCAATTCAATTCAATTCA
>JAUBNQ010000025.1:61385-73360 GCA_032353495.1 Ctenopoma kingsleyae
ACACCGGGGGCAACTCAGGGTTCAGTGTCTTGCCCAAGGACACTTCGACATATGACTGGAGGTACCGGGAATCGAACTGCCGATCTTCCGATTGGCAGGCGACTGCTCTACCTCCTGAGCCAAAGCCGCCCATGCAAGTTCAAAGTTCCTTCTCTTTGAACTTGCATGAAGCAAAAGAAGAGGAATAATGTGAACTGACAGAAAGAAAATATGATGGATGCATGATCATTATTCACTTTTATTGAAAGTGTCTGTGAAGATTCTCAGTCATCCAGGTGAAGTGAAACTCTGGAAGTTGAGGCAACTGAACTTCTTTCTTGTAAGGTTGAAACAATTCGCAATTGAGTCATATCGCTTCGTCGGTCTGAGGGAAGTTGGTTAGTGACCAAAAATTTATCCTCCAGGTTGGTTTCACCTCACACCTGCTTTGAATAGGCTTGTTAAGTGAAACAAAGGTAGGGGAGGGGTGTGAGTAGATGTAACAGCCACAACCCTGGCAACTCCTCCTACTGCCCTTGAGTGGGTTGTTTAGTGTGGCCAACCTAGTGGAGGTATGAATTGGGCCTGATTTTCCTAGGGATGGATGAAAGGGCAGCATGGCAGGTTGAAAATAGATTATGTCTAAGGCCTCCACCTCTGTTGAGTGAGGGATTGTTTATTTGCACATGCAAAGCTTCCCTCACCCCTCTCTCAAACCACCTGTCTCCTCTATCTAATATTTGTACATTTTGGTCCTCAAATGAGTGTCCTATGTTATTTAAATGAAGGTACACAGCTGATTCTGGCCCTGAGGTGTTGCTCCTTCTGTGCTGGGCCATGCTCCTGTGTAGCGGCTGTTTGGTTTCTCCAATGTACAGCTTGGAGCATTCTCACTGCAGGAAAGCTTCTCAAATTTGAAAAACACTTTTTCTTTGTAAGTGTGATATATGAACCCTTTTCTCAAGAAACCAGTAGTAGGTGTTTATTGATATCTAAGTCTGATAAAGCAAACAGGGTTTTATTCACTGAATTGGAACAGCATGCTGACAGTATTAGATATTTATTTATTTATTTAGATATAGATATATCTGCCAAGTAAAGATATTAATTTTAAAGATCTAATACAGTGTAAACACAGTGTTTAACAAAGAGTAGTTGAGTAGTAGCTTCAGTCTATACCTCTGCACAGCCAATTGACTCAGAATATGGAATCTACAAAAAGGCTCAGTGATTACCATCAGTGATTTCACTGGTGTAAACAGATGCCATGCAGGACAGCATTAATTTACACATTGTGTATTGTCATAGTTCCAAGAAGTAGCCAACAGTACTCAATCAAAGAAAATGTTCTTAGTTACTTATCACTTCTGATTTTTGCAAGTAGAAGTGTAAGGCATTTATCTGCATTATTATTTTAGTGGTAAAGAAAACATTTTACATTGCTTCACAGTCACACACACAGTCAGGGATAGATGGATGAGGATAATTTCTTGCAATACAGTGGCTTTCCAATAAACTTTCCCTGCTACAGAAATATAATTAATATAAAGCATAACTAAAACTTTTAACATTTGTGTTCTGTGTGTACGGATATGTTTTTTTTTCATATAAAGAAAGACTTCATAAAGTAGGAGTATTTTTAGTCCTACGTTTCAGTGTGATTCCTACGAGTGATTTCGAGATTCTTTATAAGGGCCCTGATACCCAGTGATGTCTGTGCTACTGTTTCTTTGAAACATAATTCCCTGCTTGCATTTTATCTTGCATTTACAATTTAGTCCTAGTGTATTATTTTTATTATATTCTTAATTACATTTACACTTTTTTTTTTTTTTTACTTTAACCTAATTGGAATTTGCAAAGTTTGCACAGTCTTCAGAATTGGGATGGCTCAGGATACATTTCACTGCATGTTGTAAACTGTATAACTATGTATGTGACAAATAAAGAATCTTGAATCTTGATGTCTTTTGAGGCTTTTGTGTTATTCAATATCTGTTGTCATATCATGCCATGAAGATGTCAAATTGATGCTGAAGTTCTGACTGGGAAGATTCTGTTCCTCATTGGGCTTCTGCTTTGGAGAGACTGAGTTAGATTTTCAGTCTCTCATCCAAGCACAGATGTCAGAGATACAGGCAGAAATGTGTGACAAGACAGTGGAGTTATCCTGTGGAAAACATTGTAAGAGTTGCATGTGATCAGCATAGCAATGATAGCACAGCATGTGAATTGATGATAGAACCAATGGTATGACATAGATGGAGTAGAGCAGAAGGCAGAAAACAAGGCCTGTGGCACACCTGTGGAGTGCTATGTAAGTGAAACTGAAGCATTATTTAGGATTGCAGAAATATCATACTCTGGTCTAATATTCTAATACAGTTTAGATTTGTTTATTTACAGTCCACTTTGTTGCCTGTGAGGTTAGCCACATAAACTGGCAAGGGATATGCAGTATTGCAATATTAGCACACACACACACACACAACACAGTACCCTAAAAGGTACACACAAAATGAATGCACTGCAAAATCATCACAGGTGAAGAATTGTTGGAAGGAATAAAAAACTATTCACAAGGTTTTTCCTTCTGTTTCATTCATTCATTCAGGTCATAATCTCTTTCTGCTTTCCATTGGCCAGCAGAAGTCTGCAAAATGAGAAGAAGGTCAACCTCTCTTCATTTACCTAACAAAAGACAGGAAAAATGAGAGCGCAAAGGGGGAGCTGATGGCTGTCACAGGCAGAAAGAGAGCGGGAATCTTAGACAAATGGCCTGCAGTTTTACTCTGAAACGTTTCATTGCATTACATCTCTCACAGTCTGCAACAAGTCAGCACTTATCCCTTACTGTCTGGATTATAAAATCCCTAATCATCAAACAGCATATGAAAAGTTATCAGTGATGGCTTCCTACCTTCATCACTGAAACAAGAGTAATGACAAGATCATTAGGTTATTCATAGTTACATGTATGCAAGGTGATCCACCACATCCCTCCACCTTTTCTTTTTTCCTTTTCTTGATGTTCAAAAATTTACTTTTCTGTGTGTTTGAAAAGCTAGAAGGATGTACACTGCAAAAAATTTTATTTATTCATTTATATAATGAAAATCTGCATATTTAATATATGATTACTATTACAACCAGGGTCCTAGCCCTGGGCGAACCTGCCCCTCTGGCACCCCCCCAACACACACACACACACACACACTCATACACATAAAACATATTAATGATTGTACATTAACATATTTTATTGTAAAAACTGTTGTATATAATATACATTGGAATATAGAATATAGAACTTTAAATATAAAACAAGCACACACAGAAGTCAAAATAAGACATACATATAACAATAATTATATTAAATAAGTATAAAAGGCAGATACAATTTAAAAAAAAGGCATTCCTAAATTGCACAGTTAACATGACTGCACTTCTCACAACATGCAGATATGATTGTCATCTAAATCAGGACCTTTCTTGCCTTCCTTGATGCAAAGTCGTCAATAATGTAATCATATGAAATCTGGTCAGCAATTGCATGATTGATGCTGATGATGGCAAGGCCAGTGAGGCGTTCCTGAGACATAGTGGACCTCAGATATGTCTTCACAAGTTTCAGCTTTGAAAAGCTCCTCTCTCCTCTCGGTAGAGTAACTGTAATTCTCAGAGCAGTCCACAAATTTGAGTATATTTCTGAGAGTTCATTGTCATGCACAAAGTTCAGCAGCTCAACAGAGGTCATAGATTTTGATGGTAAGTCAGGCAAATTCTTAATCTCCTGTGCAAGCTCTCTAGCATCCAAGTCTGATTGGTCCTGAAAAAGCAAAATAGCACTGAAGGCCTTACACTGTTCAGTGAGGTCATCATTTGAGAGATTTGGAAAATGTGTCAGTACTCCAAATTTCTCTCCCACATTTTCCAATGTGGTGAATCTCTCTTGGATGGAAGACACAACAACATTAAAAAAGGTCACCTCCAGCTTCTTTAGGGCCTCACTCAATGGCTCATCAAATGATTCGTAAGACAAGTGCCGCTTTGTAGATCTCAGTCTTTTCTGTTGCAGAACAGCCTCTACGTTCATGTCCTCACACATATCCTTGGCTGACATTTGTGCAGATGCAAAGCCTGTTGCCCTGTAGTTGCGGAGACCTCTCTCTGTCTTTTTGAAGAGATTGACCACTACATCCACATGCATGTTGGGAGACTGCATGAGCTTACTCACATGTTGGTTTGGTTAAGGATGTCATACCACAGCAGCATCAGCCACAAACAAAATCAGTGTATGAGCTCCACAGGGAACAAAGAGAGCTCTAGGATTCAGTTCCAGGAGTCTGGCTTGAATGCCCTTGTTTTTTCCCCTCATGTTGGCCCCATTGTCATATGACTAACCTCTGCAGTCCTCAAAGGACTTAAAAAAAATGTTATACTGTATTACCTTGCAATAATGTAAGGGTGCATCTCAGGCAATATCGGGGGTAATGGTAAAGTAATAAATTACTTTTTTAGCTGACTGCCTATGTTGCCTATGCCATGGCCCCTGCCTGGCTGACAGTCCATTATCTTCTACATTACTTCTAGTGAATTCAAACCACTGCAACCTTCTGGAGAAGTTTTAAAAAGTCTTAGTTGTAGGAAAGGCATATTGCTGCTAATTATAGCTTCAGCAAATCCCAGTCATTGTAGCTCAGTATAGCAACACAGAAGGAAAGGCTTGTACTGTTTGTAGGCCACGCAAGTATGTACTGTATTATCTAGCCACCAGAAAAACAAATTTTAAAACAAGGATATCAGCAAAAAAACAAACAAACAAACAAAAAAAAAACGAGACCAAAAATGTAAACTCTAACCACAGTTGATCCTTAATTCCCTTGGCATACAGTGTGAGACATGGAGGAGAGATCACACACTCTGTATATCATTAACAGAGCTGACCACGTACCTACTTTTCTCTGAGAAACAAAGGGAGCTTTGACAGTAACTATAATCATGTTTAGCAAGCATGTATGATAGCAGAGTTTTTAAACCACCTAGGCAGTTGCTAAGGGTACCAGCAGCTAGAGTAGGGGTGAGCAATCCTGGTCCTCGAGAGTCACTGTCCTGCTTGTTTTCCTACCATCTCTGCACTTAAAGCTTATGATTGGGTGAACACACCTGACCCAGGTAATTAGTAGTGGGTAGCGCAGGGATAGTTGGTAAACTAGTAGGACAGTGGTCCCCGAGGACCAGGATTGTCCACCCCCAAGCTAGAGGGCCACCAAGAAGAGGAATAAACATTTTAGTTATGTCCCTCTGCTGTAGAGCCTCCAGCTGCCCCCCCAACTTTTATGTCTTTAAAATCATCCTAGTAAAAACTAATTGCTTGTTTGTCCAAAGGCCTCTTATAGCCTTCAAATTAAATATTAATTCACCAAAAATATATAATTGTAAATATAATCTTAAAGTAAACAAATTAAAAACTTTTAGTAACTGTACTAAAAGTACAGAAATCAAAGTTCTTTTTCTGTTTTATTTTATATTTATTCTGGAGAACCTTTTTTTTCTCATTTATACCTAAAAATTGTCTTTGTTTTCTTAGAAGATATAATGATACAATAAATAGTTTTAAAGTGTATTTGTGGATAATTTGTTGACTCCATTTACATATAGGGGATTTTCACATACTTCAATGAGGAGGTCTAGCATTGCCATCCTGCCTAAACCTCTGTGCAACACCTTTGCCCCGTCATGTAAAATATTCTAGATCCACCACTGACTGTAACCAATACCTGGGAAAAGATTACAGAGAGATTGTGGAAGGGCACACTGCTAGGGGGTGACTCTTGCCTAACCATCAGTGTTTCTGCTTTTCTGACACAGCTAATGGCATGTGAGAAACTGGGTTATAAATATATATCATCAAGGTTATAAATATAGCTGATTGCCGCAGCCTGCAGGCTCATCATTATTATTAGTTATGTGACTTAATTTTGCAAGACACAAAAAGAATTACAATTGCAATTGGTATAAAGCTGAGGTTTCTTTTTCAACTATTTCCTATCATGATGCTGGGGTCCTTTTATCTGTAGGACAGCCTGCTATATACTATACTAAGTGATTACTCATGGTTACCTTTGGCAATGTTTCACATACAGTAACAACTGGCCAAGGGATTTGTCATTGTAAGTGTGAATGCTGCATAACTGCTACAAACTGCCATTCAGTAAATGAAATAAGCAAATGTGTGTGTGTGCTCCAGCAGGAAGAACATAAAGAGAAACAGAGGGAGGACGGAAGTTCAGTACATTGTTAGTTGAATGAAAGAGCATCTATCCAAACATTCAGTCAGTCAGTGAGAGAGACAACAGCTTGCTGTCACAGTCCTCTCAGATAGCTAGTGACATCTTTATACAAATAATCATCATTTACATTCTAATTAAAAATCATCATTATGTTGATCATTTACATTCTAATGAAATACATTTGCATAGTAATCATGGCAGCATTGTGACAGGGAAGCAGTCTCCCTTTTCACAGACAAAGAGATGGATAGACAGAATGGTCAGACCAATAAATAAAGGCAAACTTAAATTAAACCACACATAGCAGATGGGAATCAGTTCAATGTCTGATTCAGTTTGACATCTTAATTTCAATCTCTACAAACAGCTCTTAATAAATAAACATTTATTGAGATAAATGCTAAGTTCTGATTACAACTAAATAAAAGAATTAGCAGTTGTAGTAGTGTCATTAGAGAATTATTTAATCAATGGAGCTAACTAAGTAATTTAACTATTAATACTGTTCACATAGTCTCACACCATCATAGTAATGTTTACTAGGTACAGATGATATTTGCTCACATATGCGGTACACATTAAATCCATACATATATATATGCATGCAAAATGTGGAATCATCTTTTTAAGTTTCAGATCATAAATATGATTCAACATAAATTAGAGCCAGTAACTCAGCTGTTATCTAAAACACAGAAAAGCATTTTTAGATATAGAGAAGAACATCGTACAGCCTGATCAGGATAAAACAACAAAATCTGATTAACAGATATAAATGTTTCTGACAAGGTCCTGACAAGTGTATAATGGTAAAAGGAAAACCAGAACATTTTCTCTGGCTGTGTTCACAATCTTTCCCCATTTCCACTATAGGTCAACATGTCTCAACAAATCCCAGAAAGCTACATTTTGTCCCTGACTTACCAAACTGCAGAATGTAGGCAAAATGTTGGGAGTAAAAGATTTTCGTGTATGTGAAATACACTGTTACACTGGATTATTCTCCACAATCCCTGGTGGCAGTTTTATGAGTACTGTTTCTTTAGGGGAAAGTATCTCAAAGGTCTTTTTTGTTGAATTTTTGTTCTCTACTAGTACTCTTCAGTGGCTGGATAAAGTAACGTAACGTAACGTGACGTAACGTAACGTAACGTAACGTAACGTAACGTAACGCAACGCAACGCAACGCAGGATAACACTTGATTCCCAAGGGGAAAATTCACTTGTTAAGCTGTACAGGGAATAGGCACTATGTCAGTAACAAGGGAATATTAAAGAAAACTTTAAATTGATAATAGTTATAGTACACAGCTGACACATATGTATGTGTACGTACGTTGCAGTGGAAAGTATGGCTGAGTAATTATAGGAATAAGAATAACAATGATATACTTTATTGATCCCCTTGGGGACATTGTTATTGGACAGTTGCCATTTGACGCTATTACAGGGTTTTGGTGTCTTGTCCAAGGACTTGACATTTAGCCAGGAGGAACCGGGAAATGAACCACAGATCTTGCGTCCGTAGACAACTGTGCTACCAACTAAGCATCTGGCACAGTTTATTATAAAACAGGTGGGATGGATTTTCCAGGATACCACTGATCTTGCTCACCATCCTCCTCTCTGTCAAGGCCTCCAGATTGTGAGTCTACTACAGATTGAATCTTCTTGATCAGCTTGTTCTCTGTTTCCCTCACAATCACAAGGACAAAGAACTCACTGTTAGTGTTGTTAGAACATTTTGAGTAGCTTATTGTACAAGTCAAAAAATTAAGCCTCTGAGACATTCAACATTCTGCTCTGTCTTTTGTTGTATAGTGCATCTGTGTTGTTTAGTAGTCCAGTTTGTTGTTGATGTAGACAATATATTTGTATGAGACCACAATCTCTACTTTCTCTCCCAAGATGGTGAGTTTCTTCCCAAAGTCGGCCATCAGTTCTTTGGTTTTATTAATGCTGAACTTTAAGCAGTTGTTGCTGCACCACTCAACACCTCTATTAGGTCTCTGTATTCCTTACTATTCATGTATCCAACGTATAGTATTGTATCAGAAACTAATTTGTTAATGAAAATAAATACACAGAAACATCTACATTTCACTACCTAAACAAATGGCCATTCAATGTGAACATCGAGCAGAGTTTTGGTGTCAGCCTTGTAAAGGTCTTTGCTCCCGGTGTTGGAAGCTTTTCTTAAAATAAAGGTTAAGCTGCTCTGCACATCAAATGTGGAGGTCAAACCGATCTATGTATAAAATTGAGAGGCTGGCCCAGGCTACAGAACACACAGCAAGGCTGCACTGGGCCACACACTAGACACATTTAATCTGTGCCCTGCTCTCCTACTGAGACACTGAGCTCAGACAGCCGTACAGACTTAACATCACCTCTGGCAGCTTGAGTGCTTCTTCTCTTCACAGCTTTTCTCCTTTTCTTATCTTATACTGTGGACAATCTTCTTACAGCACAATGGCATGGAAGATCCTCAATGTCATACTGCAGCAGCACGGACAATCCAGTCCACCTACAAAAGATGACATTCTCTGCTCTTCAGCTTCAATTAGCTGTGCTCTGATACATCTCAATACACCTTCTATACAGCTTCAGTACAATTTAAATATGGCTGAAAACATCTCAATTCAACTTCATTGCTTTTCAATGCAGCTTCAGTACTCCGTCCCTATATGTCTTAATACGGCTCAGTACATCTCAATACAACTGCAGCAGATCTAACTACAGAATTGAAGCTGGACTATGAGACCATTCAGCAGCTGAGATTCACTACCTGAAGTCTTCACATATCTGGGTTCAGTTTATTTCTGTCATCCATTAATGAGTGACAGAATGGAGAGATGGATGTTCTGTCAAGAGTTCAGCCTGACTCATAACGTCAGGAGCTTAACGCTGACTTAACAAACTGAATGGTTGTCAGTGCTGAAAACTTAAGTTTTGTTGGCTGGCTCTGGACATTCACAGCCTTTGATCAACACTTATCCCAAATAACATGTGCCAGTGTTTACTGTCCTCTTTAGAGCTCTAAATAGATGAATAAACACTTTAGGCTTGAAATGACCGGTAGAATTTTATTTGAAAAAAACAAACAAACAAAAAAAAACAATATTTAAAAGTTAAAAAAGCATGCATGATTGGACAGATTACGTTAAAAATCTAAGTTTAAACATGTAAAGCAGAGTATAATACCGTTTGGAAAAACAGCATTAAGCAAAATGGCACACATTTACATTTACATTTGACCATTTAGCTTATATATTTTATATTTATATGAAGTTGTCTTCAACAGTTTGCTGAATATTGGAACTGTTGTGAACCAGCTAACATTGTTGATGTTGAATGCTAAATTGCTTTTGTGCAGGTTTAACTTATTTCATTATGTGGTTTAACTATCATGTATCCCTTCTGGAAATGTTTAATGGAAAAAGCTGATATCACATGTAATATTACTCAAAAGGCTACTTTCCAACTTTTATGAAACTATTATGCCAATATACAGAACACAATGTGACATCATGCACTGTGTTGGCCAGAGGTGAGCGTCCCTGCCAACAATTCCAACATCAAATCATAGGGCATCTTGCAGTTTTTTCTGTGGCACAAATAAGCAAGCAATGTCTTATTTGCTATTACATTGATCCATCTGTTATGGATCTCATAACAAACCTGCATCTCATAAAATTACATAAAAACACATGGTCAGATTTGCATCAACAGCGTTTAGAACATCATTACTGTGATGGAGACTTCATTAGCAAAATGTTGGGGATTAGTCCATGAGGAAGGGAGGTGCAGTGAAAATTAAATATCACAAAACCATTGGATGTTACAAATACAGGAATAGAAAAAACAGAAAGATTAATACCACACTTTTTAAAAACAGAATCTTCACTGATGATTCACAGTTGGGATTAACCTTAGCAATCCCCTTCCCATCTCACACACTTGGCTTTATAAATTTTATTATTTTACCATGACCTGCCATTAATAATGGGGTTTAAATTCCCTAACCTTAACCAAACTTTAAGTATAATTTCACTGGAAAGAGAGTTCTGTTTAATTGATAGTAATTTTAACACTCACTAACACACACTTATAAACTTGTTTCAAGCTTCTTTAAATATGATCAAAATAACAATATTGATTAATCAGCCATTCACATAAATTTAATACTGAATACTTTAGTCAGTATTAGTCAGAACTACTACTTCAAGTGATATGTCATGTTAGCTCCAGGCCTTATATATAGTATATAAAAAAATGCTACCATTCAGATTTTTTTTAAAAAGGTTTTACAGTATTACGATTTCCTTCTTATTTTGTTAGTGTACACAATGTTCGAATGATTTTCCTTTCTTTTCAGCTTTCTCCATTTTGAAATTCCTACTTCTGCTCTGCATTTTGAAAACTGCATCTACCATTCCAACTTTAAAATGTTCAATGACAGTATTGGCTGTGTATGTAAGGGGTGATATGTTATTTGTATAGTTTATCTTTTAAATTATATATCTTGTATATATAATTAATATATATTTCATATTGTAACTTTATTACAAAATAATGTGAATTTAAATACAAAAGAAGATTTTGCAATAATTTTCACTTTTGCATGTGCATATGATTCGCAATAAACATGTCCTTTTGTATACCATATCCCTGCCACAACATTAAAATTATCATCAATACATTATAATATGTGTTGATACCCAAATGAACAGCTTTCTGTCAGTTGAAGCATCCGTTAATATTGCCATATTGAATTGAAGATGAATAAGTGGTCTAATAAGACGTTTACTGCTGTGAAAGCCACTGAGGTCACTCACCCATTAGGTACTCACAGGCTCCTTTGGCAACATAAGAGGCTTTGGCTACTTGGTAGTTGAATGGACGTCTAACAATAAACAACTGTAAAGAGCATGAAGCAGTCCAATAGAACTGTTGTGCTGACTGTGGCTAATCTTAACTGGCTAAAGTGATGGAGGGATGTTGAATAAGAGGCTTTTACTGAATACAAGACCTCAGTACAATAGGCAGCTAGGTACAGAATGGTGATGAAGACATCCAGCCCACCCTGGATACTTAAAGACTGACCTCCAACAAAAGGCTGTGGCAGGGCATCCACTGATCAAGTGATCAGTTAAAACCTCAGGACAGCATCAATATAACCTAATGCCCTTGTGTAATGGGTGATCATTACTAAGGCTGTGCCCTATGAATCTGACATTTTTATTTGGGGAATGATCTGAGCACAAATCTGTGTTATGTACAAAAACATATTTTTACACATATGATTTTAAACATACAGCTAAAGTAAAAGATGTGCTTTATTACCATCACTACCAGTATTTCACTGACTGAAATCTAGACATAAGTATCAATAGTTGATACATCACAGACTTGATCAGCAACTGCTATTGAAGAACTACTTATAAAAATGTCAAAAATTCTGATACTTTATGATTGTGGTCAATGTGGTAAAGGGCAAAATTGCATGCCCAGCAGAGAGAAGATGTGGTCAGTTAATTAAGGATCTGGTGGGTTACATTGTCAAAGGCTGTTTTTCTAGAACACTTATAAACCCAGACTGGCTGACATCAAGAAGTATGTTAAGACTTTACTTTACTTTACTTTACTTAGCAGATGCTTTTATCCAAAGCGACTTACAAGGAGAAGACACCAGCAATTCTC
>JAUBNQ010000025.1:144437-157274 GCA_032353495.1 Ctenopoma kingsleyae
GACGCTCTTCCGATCTACAGTAATATTTATATACCTGTTTTGCTTGTGATCCAAAACAGGTATATATGAATATATAAATATGCCTAGTACTCACTAGTATGACTCCCATTGTGTTGAGGTTAATGAGTTCTGTGTTGATGTCATGTGTGTTGCTCTGCAACAGACTGGCCACTAGTCTGACTACATTGAGCCTGGTGTTGCCCACTGGAGGGTCCAGCACCCCCCACGTTGTCTTCATCACATTCTTCTGTTGTTGGAGAACAAACACTGATCAGTATAAACACACATATCTGTATAAAGAACCCGCCATAATGTCTGGGACAAGGAACCATAATTTGTTTAGAATTTACTTGTCATTCAACATTATTAACCACTTTTTAGCTTTGTAAAACTGTGTTTGGGATGACTTGCTGTTTGATGAGTTTTGAACTTGAACAAATATCTTCAACTAGAAAAGGTCATTCTTTCTCTCTTCTGATATAAATTATGTGATTTGTAGTCGTTAAGTCTTCTGAAGATTGTGTTCATTGACATGGTCCTGACTGCTACAGAATGCTGATGTTTATTATAGAGAACTCTTCTGTCTTCACCTGTGGTCTTACTTGGCCTGCCAGTCCCTTTGTGATTCTAAGCGCTCTATCATGATGTCTTGAAGAGTTCTATTGACCTTTTTCTAGTCTCTGATGGCTTCTTTGACTTTCACTGATACAACTTTATCCCTACACTGATATACAGCAGCAACAGTTTCCAAAGGTGATCAGAATACACATCTACTACTACTACTACTACTACTACTACTACCACCTCTGAACAACACTGTGTCCAAAACATTAAGGTGAATTAAAATAGGGGTCTATGCATACTGCTGTAATGTGAAATGTATAAAGCCTGTATGAAAATGTATTACAAATCCCAAACATTATGAAGGGCTTAGTACATACATCTATAGGTAGTAGAACAGGGGTGTCCAAACCTGGTATATGAGGGCCACTGTTCTCCTGTTTTCCAACCATCCCAGCACTTATAGCCCCTGGTTGGCTGAACATAGCTGAACCAGGTAATTAGCAGTGAATAGGGGAGGATAGTTGGAAAACCAGAAGGACACTGGTCTCTGAGGACCAGGATTGAACAGTGGCCCTTGAGGACAAGGACACTAGGGCTTTTACCTTTGGGGGTTCCAGTAGGAGTTGGTGAAAATCTTTCAGTCGGGGTCTCACAGCCTCCAGGATGCTGTTGTTGACTGTGAATGAAGGATGGGACATCCCAGGTGGACATTCCATATGACCCTCAAACCTACAACAAGGTACAAAGTATAGTCCAGTGAACTACCACTCCAAACTCAATTAAGCATTGCCAAATATTTAGAACTGTGCCTTAAGTCACAGAATTGGGAAAAAAATTAAATGGTCTGCACTTATATAGCGCTTTTCTACCTATACTGGTGCTCAAAGCGCTTTGCACTGCTTCTCATTCACCCATTCGCACACACAAGCGCACACACACATTCATACACCGATGGCAGAGCTGCTATGCAGCTGACCTGACACACCGGGGGCAACTCAGGGTTCAGTGTCTTGCCCAAGGACACTTCAACATATGACTGGAGGTACCAGGAATTGAACCACCGATCTTCTGATTGGCAGGCGACTGCTCTACCTCCTGAGCCACAGCTGCCCAAATTACACATTTGTAATCTGATACTGAAGTATAAACATGTACTTTGCTTCTCATAAAGCGTTGCCAAAGTAGTGTTAGCATTTATGGTAATTATTATTAATGTGAACATTTTGGTAAAGAATTGTTATTAATAGGTTTGCTGATTTATAACCAATTGTCTTTGGTGGTGGTGCTTACTACAAGTAACTGCACTGTTACACAGAGTGTCACAACTCTCAAACTTGTACTCAGTCTGAACCCAAATGGTGTTGGTGTATCCCTAATGATAAATACTTGCCAAAGTCTTTGGTGATATTAGGGAGTAAAAGAGTATCTCTCTGTATAGTTCATTTACATTCAACAATAATCATGGGATCTGACAGATGTCCAAAACAACTACACCGACACCCTCCACAAGGAAGGTAAGTCACAGAAGGTCATCTCTGAAATGGCTGGCTGGTCGTAGAGTGCTGTATAGGAGCACATTCATGGAAAGTCGATTGGATGAAATGTGGTGAGAAAGGTGCACAAGCAACCAGGATGACTACGGCCTTATGGTATTTCCTCAAGGAGAGTGAAGTAAAGCTGATATTGGCAAGAACTTGGGAGAGCTTGGAGTCCATGCATCAAGAGCCACCATAAACAGATGTCTTCAGGGAAGGAGTTACAACTGTTGGATTCTTAGTATCAAGACAATCCAGAGACAATACCAGATGTCTGTTAACTGGGCTAATTTGAAAAAGTATAGGACCATTACTATTACTTAGTGGTCCTTAGACTTCTTTTCAGATTAAAGTCAATTTTCAATTTCATTTGGAATTCAAAGTCCTAGAGTCCAGAGAAAGAGCAGAGAGGCACATAATTCCAGTGTGAATTTTCCACGGTCTGTGATGATTTCACCATGTGACTTGCTGGTGTTGGTTCATTGTGTTTTATTAAACCCAAACTCAACATAGCCAGCTACCAAAGATTTTAGAGCACTTCATGCTTCTGTCTGGTAGTAGACAGAAGCTTTCTAGTGAGGCTGATTTCCTTTTCCAGCAGAACTCCATCTTCCTACAGTGCCAAAATTACTATTAACGGGTAACCAGTAATCCAGTCCGAGGACCATGACATTACTGGACTTGACTGGCCAGCCAACTCACCCAACCTGAATGCAATACAGAATCTAAAGGGTGTTGTCAAGATGAGAAACACCTGATCCAATAATAAAAGACCATCTGAATGCTGCTGTCAAGAAACCTGGTTCAACGCATCAACACCACCTTTTCTGATTAATCTCAGGAAACATTTTGAGATTCCTGAGGTTTGATTTCCATGAACTGTAATTTGTAATCATCAAAATTATAACAAAAAAGGCTTGAAATATTTCACTTTACATGTAATTAAAGTAGACAAAATAACAACAAAATATTCTAAATTGCTAAGGTGCACCTGTATACAATAGTGACAGTAATTCACCTTGTTCTTCAATCCCACGAAGTATTCATCAATAGGGATACAATAATACCACTTGTCTGCAGACAAAGTACAGGTTTGAGTATTTGCTGATATACAGCATGGATACAAGCACTTAATCACGCATTATTCCTACCATAAAAATTAAAGCTACCATAATCGTGCAATAAGTTTGAAGACAGTTATTCCTAATGACGTCAATGTGTAAGTTGATGATTTTCAGTCCTTCATGCACTGTAACACAGTGACACTAACCTTCAAAAGCAAAAAAACTGTACAAATTAAACTTTTTCTCCTCTTTTGCTCCTTCTGCTAAAACAGACTCAGCTGGATAACCTGTGTCAGTCTAAGTATTAAAGTCCACAAGAATTCAAATAATTTTCATATAAATAGCTCAGCATACTCAGCTATTACATACAGTTATGCGTTTTCTTCTCATTCACATAAGAGTGATTCACAAATCACTGCAATTAGCAGTTCAAGTTCTATATAGGCACCAATGAGTTGACCAAGGAGGGAGCAATAGTGTTGAATTTCTGCAAATTTGTGTTGTACTTGTTTAACAAGTGTTTGAAAAATTGCTAATTCTCTTTCTGTTACTGGCAGACTTTTTCGCACCACTGTTGTCTTCAGCATACAGTGGAACCTTGGATTGCGAACATAATTCGTTCGTAATCCAAAACACTCGTATATCAAAGCGAATTTCCCCATAAGAAATAATGGAAACTCAGATGACTCATTTCACAACGCAAAAATATTTGCATAAAAAATATTAATACAAAATATGAAGTAAAACCAGTCAAACCAACATTCACTTTATGGAGTGAAACGCTCCAGCCAGCGCACTTCCACTAGTTCTCTCACTAATCAAACCTGTTCTTTTGCATTCTTGTACTTCTGTACTTTTGCCGCAGTTATTGTGCAAATGTAAATATGCAGACATCATTCACGCAGCACGAGGACAGCTACAATATAATTTACTGTTCTGACCGATCCTGATTAATCATGAATAATTAATGAAATTACTGATGTTGTGACACCTGCAGAAATGCGCACAGAAGTTCTCACCGTGGAGATGTTTTATATGGATCCTTTTACTGAGCGACATCTACAAACTGACAGGAGATAATTCTACACACAGATGGAAGCTACAAACAAAACTTTAGTGACTTATTAGTGTTCATTAATGTTCTGAAACAACTTAGATTACGCTGGAATGAGGAGACAGTATAAGTGAGTCTTGTTCATCTAATACGCTGCAGAGAGAAGTTGTGATCACATGAGGCTCGGCAGACAAAGCGTATACATACTGCTTGTATTGTGAGACATCACTCATTCATCAAGTTAAAATTTCTTAAAAAGTTTTGCTCGTAGCCCAAGTTACTCACAATCCAAGGTTTCACTGTACATACATAATGGCCTGTTCCACTGCATGTAAGTATGATTAAGCCCCTACCCACCATGGACACAGAACAGGAAAGCAGCGCTTGCAGCTGACTTTAATTTTGTCACATTCACTTAAAATGTTTCCAAACTGCTGAATTTTCTCCTTATGTCCAGGTAAGTAGGCAGAGGTTCACGTAATTTTGCTGTAAAGTGGTATAAGGGGATTCTATCAGATAATATTGATGATTATGAGTACAAAGGGTAGTATTAGACCCAATACTAGTATCAGAATCACTTAGAATTGGTCAACAAAAACAAAATAAAAAATATGAAGGTAAGATATTAATAGTATTAAACCAAAACTATCCTTTAACAATCTGTGACTTCAATTACTACAAACATACAAAAAAAACAGAATTGATCTCTCAATCTAATTATGTATTTTGTCTTCATTTCACATTCTCCACCAACCGCAATACCTAGTGTATATTCACTGTCAAATGAAATAATGAGTGGCAGACGGCACGGGACATACGCTGGTCTCCTGGTCTCAAACAATGTGAGGAGAATCTGGATGACACTAACAATTGCAGATTCATTCTTCTCACTGTCAAAGATATTAGACAGCAGCTGCTCCACTGTTTCCTGCCTGAGGAGAACAGACAAGAAGATAAAGAGAAAGCAGATAAAGTAACTTGCCAGATCAGTACTTTTTCTCTCTATACCTTAGTGACTATAAAAGGTCAGGTCAAAGTGAAACAACATTTTAGAGTCAGAGAACTTTATTCAACCATACAGGAAATTGGCCTGAGGAAATAAAGTTCTTTGAATCTTGAAGTTAACCATATTTGTTCATACAGTACTGCCTGCAAGGGTTCTTGTAGATAAACAAATGCATACTTTTCAAGTGTGGCCAGAAGAGGGTCAGGCTCTGAGCATCCCTGGACCTGGAACATCTGATCTCTGCTTAGTCTGATGATCTCACACAGCGACTGGGAGGCATTGGAGTGTCTCTGTTTCAGGAAAGTAAAAAAATAAGTAAGACAAAAAAAAACAAACATTCTGTCTCGTGTCAGGCTTGCTTGTAATTTAGAATATGAGTTCCAATCAAAGTCCCAATATTGTTGGGCTGGTTTAAAAATGTAAATACATTTTCACCTTTCATGAAGAATAAAAATTTCTGATGTATTAAAATAGAATCTGCCAGTTCTTATTTCAGAGGGTCGAGTGAGACTCAAAGTCTTACTTTAGACAACTTCCACTCTTTTCCCTTTTTAAGGGTATCTGTAATGACTGATCAGGTTCCCTGTGTTATTGTTAGCTTTCCCTTTCCCCACTCTCTTTAATAGAGGAAAACTATTAAAATCAGACTGCTGTCAGTCAGGCTAGGGAAGAATGAGTGACCGCTTGTCAACGGCTGTTGACAGAGATGCTGAAGACAGGTCAGGGTCGGTGTGGATACAATTTACTCGCGATTCAGTAGCTTACTACGTCTTATACTGTGAATTCCTAGTTCGTGCAAATAAATATTAAGTTATTAAATTACTTTAATCCTAACCCTTTCCGAATACTTTGTCCTGGTTAGAAAGTGGGTGATCTGCTACAAAAGCTGCAATTCTTTCGTTTCGTTCCGTTTTGTTTCACATATATAGATATAAATATCAGGGAACAAAAAATGAAATTCACAAGAGCTTATGCACAGACCATCCCTCCCAACCCCTTATCAGCCATTTTTGGTATCTCTCCAGACTCTGGCCTTTCAATGACGATGTTGCAAGCACTGGCCTTCACGACCCTGTTGGCCCAGAGACTGATCGTGCTTAAGTAGCCAACAAAGAGCCAAAGACGACTTCCAAAGAGTTACAAGCTGACATCAGTGACTTACAGCACCATCTGTTGCTTTTTGAGTGACAAAGGGATCAATGGAGGATTTCACTGTTGAAAGGAAAACACACACACACAAAAAAAGAGTTTTGTAATTTGCTAAAATGCTAAATGACAAGTCCCAATCCCTCTGAGAGAATATCCTTTAAAAAGATCAATCAAAACTTGAGCTTTTTGGCAAGGGTACTATCATTTTTGTCCACACCATTTAAATCTGTTGCAATTAAAATTTTAAATACTCTTCAGAAACAAAATACAAACCCAAGTGAGACTTTTATTTCTATATTTTTTATTTCAGTTGCAAGTTATTTAGGAAAAAAAGGTTTCTTCTGGTTTCATGCGAGGTTACCAACAAATTTGCATACATTTAGATAATTCTGGAGCAGGGGTCTCCAACACGTCGCTCGCGAGCTAGCGGTAGCTTGCCACCCCTTTTCAAGTAGCTCGCCAAGGGGGGTGAACGTTCATTCATCCTACTTTCAATACTTCTCTCGGTTATGATTCTGTTTTTGTTTTTATTTATTTATTATTGTTATATTTTATTTAAATATGCAGACATTCCTGATGCAGCACATGAGGACAGCGTGTGGAAAAGTTCACAAAATAATTTACTGTCACACTCCGATCCTGAATCTCTGTCAGGGACAATTAGTAAAGTTAGCGCTATGGTCACCTGCAGACATGCGCAGATGTTCTCACTGTGAAGATGTTCATATGTTCACATCACATCAAATGCACAGAAAATCATTCTACATACAGCTGGAAGGTTCCAGACTGTATAAATATGTTATTTAATGCTACAACAAAACAAGGAAAATGCACTAAAATCATATAAACAGATGATTTCGTTTGCTTAATATCAGCTGTATGCGCATCGTGCTGTGCCGGAGCCGGTGTGTTTGTTTTTGGCTTTTATGCTTTAAAATTGACATTTCCCGACGTGCGCTCTATGCATGTTTAACTGTGTGCGCACATGTGTATTTGTCAGGTAAATAAGATAAATACCATGATGCTGTTTAGTTAGTTTAATAAAAGAACAACGTACAGACCTGTTCTATGAAAGGGAACCTGAATTGACTTCTTTGATCTGGCGCAGTACAAAAAAACTAATTACATAAAATTAACCTGACTGTCTTGTATAATGGTAGGGGAAATACTGGTCTACATACCTCTGTGAGTCTGACATGAATGTCATGAAGTCAAAGTTCAGAACAAGACTGACAGGTGAACATTTAAATTACTCCAAAAGAGTGAACCTAAGTGGCTACACTCCACCATACACCTGTCTTGTTGACTCCATGCAGTTTCAGTCATCTCACTAACTGAAAAAGACTGAATACACATCACATGTGCAACTGGACATGTGAATACTCTTGTGAAGTGAAACAGTGACATGTAACAAAATGATAATTGAATAATTGTGTATTTGTAATTGCATTGTTTTCTTTTGACAGCTTTCCACCACCGCAGGTGAACCAAATGTTTTTGTGACATTTTAATGCAAAATGTTGTGTTGTGGACACGAACATTTTGTAAATGTCCAGGCAAAACAAGCTTATTCAGGTTGTTTGGGTTGAAATAAGCTATGGGAATAAAAGTTAGAAAGCACTAGTAGCTCTCGGCCATTTTCATTTTGCACTAGTAGCTCTCAGGGGAAAAAAGGTTGGAGACCCCTGTTCTAGAGCAGCATCCTTTTACCAAACAAATCTGAAAAAAAGAACAGCCTGAAAAAATGCAATCTGCTTTTACTGAAAAAGAATAAAGCTGCTTTCATAGCCATGGGTGATGAGGACAAACTGGCAGGAGCAGTAAAACCACCCATTCATCATTAGGTCTGGTCAAGGCCTGCAAAAGAAAAAAACTACATTTTGTTAAGGGTTACTGGCAGAGAGTAAATCACACCAGTCATATGCAAAGTGTAGAACAGAATAAGGCAAAAAAGTTCACAAACAGCTGAAAAAAAAGTTGACATGTAACATGTGGTCACATGAGCAAATAACATTCAATTCTACAATATATTGCCAACAAATGTACCACATACGTATCATAAGGATCTTTTGTGGTGGGTTGCAGATCTTGCTTTCTTCTTACTGTAACTGACAACATAATACTTGAGATTCATTGAAATGTTATTTTTAAACTAGACCTCTCCATAGCTATCTTTTGTTGTGTTTTTGTAGGCTGCCAGGAAGGTAAGGCGATCTAGAAATTACCCAGTCATGTTTCAAAAGCAAAACCTGATATTTTAAAACTTATTCACATTTAAGAAACATGCATAGAAAATACAAATATTTAATACAAAAAAGTCAAGTCCTTTCAAGTCATCTCTCTCAAGACAAGAGTGCCAAGTCACATTCAACGAGTTGGTCTGAAGTGATGTGACTTTGTCACTAGTACACACCGTTATTCCAACCAGATAAAATTGTTAGATGTTTCTTCTTACTTATTCCAACTGATAACTCAGTTAGTAAAGTGATTCAATTACATCAATGTATGTAATGAGAAACTCTAAACTTAGACATTTCTACCATTGTGTATAAGAATTTGCAATACCCATAAGTGATGTGGTTTACACTGCACTGAAGGTGTGCAAAATCATTTATTTTATTTTATTTTTTCTTCTTCTAATTTGGTTGATATTGAGGAAGTGAGGTGTAGACTGGAATATATTATGTATATTATTATGATATGATAAACTGAATTATATTGTGTTCATACTGTGTATATGGCACCAAACATGCACATTACACAAAGTTTAAATTACTATCATAAACAGCCTATTAATTCAATACATTTATACATTAATACATACCCACAAAATGTTCACTTGCTAACATTACTGACAGAACAAAACCATGGTAGCTTTAGGTACTTACAAAGGGGCCATGTGTGAATCCAGTTTGAGACCGGTAATCGCTTACGAGATCTTCATCTTGGAAATTCCAAATTGATCCTGATTTCTGCTCCTTCATTGTCCCATTGACTCATCTCTCACTCCTCTTACTGGGTCAGGTTGAGTGGTGCAGATTCCTTTATAAATAATGCTACGGGGTACGTGAGGTTACTTTACGGACTGTAATACGACAGTTCAGGCAACAGAGGCTGTATTAACAATAAAGGAGCTGCCAGAGGCAAAATGTGATAAACATATAGTTCAGAGACACCTCATTCTGTCCTGTTTTCAGTTGATTTATCACACAATGTGTAAAACCTTAGTTATTGCAGCTTAAATTATGTTATATTTTTTTCAATGATTCAGTAAACAGAATAAACTCACATCCTCATCTTGAGAAGGCTGTACCATGTCCACCAGTCTCTGAATCACCTTTTCTTCATTCAGCCACTGAAATCAAAGATGGTAGGAACACAACATTAGGAGGAAAACTAAGAGAGGAAGACCAAGTTAACAATTCAGTTTACAAATTAGTTCAAAGTAAATTATTTTTCTACAAAGTGTATCAGTGAGACAAAAAAGGGTTTTATTTTTGGCTTATGCAGCATGTAAACCAAAAGATAATAAGCGATTCCCACAATTTTAAAATTTCAGGAGCTTTACAAAAATATATTAAAAATGCAGCTTTTAGCCCTTTGCTGTACAAATCCATGTTTGTACAGCAAAGGGATTTTAACTTATCTCAGAAAAACACACACAAAAAAAACCCAAATTATTAATTACCCAACACGTACTGTAGCTTATGTGCTTGCAAACTGTAATTGAGTAGATGTCCATGTTGCCTTGTACCATAACGCTAGCCTTACAACACCAGTCTAAATAATGCAACCACAGCATTAGCTAGGGGATTATACATCAACAGCCTTATTTACAAAGACCTCAAATAGCAAACACTAAATTGTGTGAGCAATCTTAAAATTAGCACATTTAGGGGGCTGGTGTTTTGCAGGTGAACTACGTAGTAAGAAAAACAGCATGATCCAAACTTTGCTTGCTGACATTTCCAAATATATTAACAAGTGCCTTTTGAAACATTCTTTCATTCCTTCTATACCTCATCTTCACCCAAATGTCAACTGTATCTATCATTTTATGATTCCTTCTTTCGGAAAAAGTAAACAGAGTTAACTTTCCTTCACAGCTGAAAAAGCATTTGTCTCAATCTCTGCATGGGTACTCGGGCTGGTGCTGGAATGAGTGTCTCGTGCTAGTGCTGCCATGGCTGCTGTGAGTGGAGTAGCTGATAATGGTTCGAGTGTCCGAGCAGAACTCCATTTGCCTTGTAGCTAAGCTGAGCAGATGGGTGGCAGCTGCCGCTGTTCTGTACTTTCCGTGTCTCTGTTCAGTGAAGGCCCGCCCTACTCTGCCTGTGATTGGCTGATACTTTCCCTTAAATTGTGCAGCCCTGATATATACACACACACCAGACCAGAAAAATCTTAATGACCCCTTTAATCAATGCTTCAGCACAAAAGTGAACTGTACAAGGGGCACCCTTAACTCTTACTCTGATTATAGATACATTTTACTGGTGTCCAATGTTTCCCCTACAATTATACAAGGGGGGCATTTTCTTTAGTGCATTTTCCTCTTTATGTTGTTATGTTTCTAACATTAAATAACATATTCCTACAATCTGGAACCTTCCAGCTGTATGTAGAATTAGTTTGGAGACATCGACTAAAAGGTTCTATATGAACATCTCCACAGTGAGATCTTCTGTGTACATTTCTGTGGGTGTCCACAGTGCTAACTCTATTAATTATTCATGATTATTAATTGTCCCTGAAACATATGTTTACTTAATCTATTCTATCCTATAAATAGCTAATTTATTGATTATTGCAATAAACATAAGTCACATCAACGGTTAAATCTAATTTTGTTAACTAAACACTGTAATTAACAAGTACTGAATGTTGACATTGCTGGCTACTGATTAAAAAAATGGCTTAAATTTGCATCGCCAGCTGTAGTAAGCTGTAGTGAACATCTTATTTGCATTTTATTCGACTATCTACCTTGAGAACATCCTGACGCAGCTGTTGTGGTTCGATGCAGGTGAGCATTCGGAGCAGCAGATCCATGATGGCAGATGTCCCAATGTGTTTGATCATTAAATCGACGAAGTCCTCCTGTTTCCGCAGAAAATCCACTATCTATGCACACAGCAAAGAAAACAAAAAGAACATAGAGCCTAAAAATCTATAAAGACAATGTTTCCAACATGTCTAAAATACTTGTTTGCTGAGGAAATATTTAAAACATGTGACAATAACTACTGAAAGAATCATATCAGATGACAACTTCTTCCCTACTCTGAATCAACACCCTCTTCTCAGCAACTCACCTGTTCAGGCTTGCGTCCTATAAGTATAGACAGGACCTTGGAAAAAAAGCTAGCCAACAGGGGGTTGAGAGGTTGCTCATTCTGGAGGAAGCCATACAGTTTCATCAACAATTTTTCATCTTCTCCCAATCTGTCGTTGATCTGGCTCACATCTGATGTAAGCAGCTCACATGATATGTTGGGGTACCTGGAAAACAAACACTGGTCCTTGAATATTTTCAAAGCAGTGTTACATGAAAAATTGCCATTATGTAATTTTGTCATTATACAGACCAGAGATTTCATTATTTCATTTCAGCTTTAAAATAAATGCTGGTAGATGCAGCTGTCCAAAGTATCACATAGGGCTAGCTATGTGGAAAAAGTAAAGAAAAACTAATTGCCCACCTTGCTAATTCATCTATAAACTGTGATGAACATAATTTCCGCGGAGTTCAATTTCTCTTGCCACACTCAGGCAGGATTACTGCCAGACATGTTGAATCAAGAAATCACTTAAATAGAAGCTGTCTCACAAAGTGAAGATAAAAGATCTCAAAAAGCAACACATCTAAAGAAATTCAAGTACACACGAGAAACAAACTAATTGACATGAGTCTGAAAAAGGTTACAAAGCTGTATCTAAAGCTTTAGGACTCAGTGAACCACAGTGAAAGACACTATGTAATGAACCTACCCAACAGTGGCTGGCCTACAACAAGAGAACAGTTTAGACTTAGGCAGGAGGTCATAAAAGAATACAGAACAACATCTAAAGCCTCACTTGCCTCAGTAAAGGTCAGTGTTCATGATTCAACAACAGGAAAGAGACTGGGAATCATGGGAGACTTACAAGGTGAAAGCCACAGCTAAGTTAGCAAGCCAAAAGCTGCTCTCTGTAAGTCACTGTTTAACAGTGAACCTGGATCTTGTATAACAGGGGTTTTCAAGTATTATTTAAGGAGGTCCGGATAGAGAAAATTTCCTCATGTCCAGGTCTGAAACATCATCATGTTTAAATAGCATTATTATGTAGTTATACATTAATATTCATATAGAAAGAGAAGTAACTTGTCATTAAGCTATAATTCAACGCCATTTTAACAATATTCCAATGCAACTCTGGACTCTGGAGGGCTACATACAATAATAAATAAAATAAATAAGAAAA
>JAUBNQ010000025.1:175922-191651 GCA_032353495.1 Ctenopoma kingsleyae
AGTGCTTGAGAACAAGCGTATGATTTAACTCTAGCAACAAACAGTGACCACAAAAGTCAGATAAGAGGAGAGAGTTTAGAAGGTAATTCGAGTGGCAAACGGAACGATCAGTGTTGACAACACGAAGTGACACAATACGCCTACCGTGAGTCAGCTGACCAGAATTCAATAGTCAAGGTGTTCCAGGATGTAATGTAGTCCCATGTTGACTGCATCCTCAACAGACCTGTTTGCCCTGTAGGCGAACTGCAGGGAGTCCAGCAGATGACCTGTGATCTTTTTAAGGTGAGCAAACAGGAGTCATTCAAATGATTTCATGACCACAGACATCAGAGCAATCGGCCTGTAGTCATTTAGTCCTCTTATTGTGGATCTCTTAGGGGCTGGGATTATAATGGAATGTTTGAAGGGAAGGGGAACTTGACACGATTGCAGGGATCTGTTGAAAATTTGGGTGAAGACTGGGGCCAGTTGGTCAGCACAGGCTTTTAGGCAGGAGGGGCTCAATCCATCTGGGCCTGTGGACTTCCTTGTTTTCTGTTTGTGGAAGAGACGTCTCACCTCTTCTTCAGATATCCTGAGGGCAGTGGAAGAGGAGGATGGAGAGGTGAGGGAGAGGGGGCAGGTCAGGGGAGTCTGGGTGTCTGGAGGAAGAGGGGGAGGTGAGGGGAGTGAGGGGTGCAGTGCACACTAAGCTGGTGCAGGTGAGAGATGGGTTTTTGTCTGTGAAACCTGCAGTAAAAATCACTCAGAGTGTCTGCCAGCTCTTTGTTTCCCTCAGCAAGTGGGGAGGGTCTCCTGTAATTTGTAATGTCCTGCAGGCCTCTCCAAACCGACGCAGGGTCATTGGCTGAGAATTTGTTTTATAACTTCTCTGAGAATCTGTTAAAACTGGAAAATAATACAGTTGAGACAACACACATTGTGGAGTTGGAGTTATACTTCCCAAGCCCCACATAATATTTATTTATGTAATATATTTATATATTTAACATGTAACATAAGTCTTTTCACATTTATTTCAGAGTTGATACAGATCTGACTATGAAGTAATTAGGTGCCTTCATTGAAGTGAAGTAAAGTTGTGTCAGCTTTGTGTATACACAGTACTCTTGTGCAGAATGTGAGACTGGATTATCAAGAGGGCTACAGCTGCAGACTAATATGCAGAATCACTGTAGGCACATATTAAAATACAGACTCATCAAATGCAATGTCTAATTCTTTGCTAAGGCTTTTAGTTGACCTTTGGGTGGCTGTGGCTCAAGAGGTAGAGCAGTTGTCTGCTAATCAAAGTGGATCAATTCCGCCTCCTCCTGTCATATATCATATGTGTCTTTGGGCAAGACACTGAACCCCAAGTTGCCTCTGGTGTAACTGGTCAGCTGCATAGTAGCTCTGCCATCAGTGTGTGAATGTGCGTTTGCTTGTGTGTGTGAATGGGTGAATGAGAAGCAGTGTAAAAGTGCTTTGAGTACCAATAAGGTAGAAGAGTGCCATATAGGTGCAGACCATTTAAATAACGGTTTAGTTTGCTATTACCTCAATAAATTAACAAACCTTATATATTTCCTATTGAACTCCAGCTTTTTTATTGTATTTATCCATCCATCCAATTTCCTAACTGCTTGTCCTTGTAAGGGTCACGGGGGGTGCTGGAGCCTATCTCAGCGTGCGAGGGTATTGTATTCATTATAAAATAAAAAAACTTTGCTTGTATATCTCCCAGGGACATAAATTAAAGGAAACCCTTCTCCCATCACTGAATTTGATGACTGAAAGTGCCCGCATTCACAGAGAGACTAGGAAGTTCCTCAGGTCAAAGGTCAGTTCTGGACTGAGGAAAATACACTGAAATCCATGATAAAGAAATGAATTATAAGCACTCTTTGTATTTTGATGGGTTTTAAAATATTAGTGTGTGTTTAGGTGCTGCCTCCACTGCGTGATGTGAAGACCAGGCCAGAGGTAGGCAGTGCTCTGAGGAACAAACTAGTCCGTCTTATGACACACATTGATACTGACGTCAAGGATTGTGCTGCAGAATTCCTCTTTGTTCTCTGCAAAGAAAGTGGTGAGGAAAATATCTGTTTGTTGTTCGAATGAGTGAAATATGACTTAAGTCCAGTTCTGACAGGATTTACATCACTGACCAGTGCATGTTAAATTCACCCAGAATAGTGCTAGTGATCCCAAAGATGTCAACATTTAATTATTTCACATAACAAAAAATTTTAATATACAGTAGACTTTGCCTTTATTTATGAGAAGTTCTCAAGCTGCCCATACTGTATGTAAAATGTCTGTCATTACTATACTGTAAGTAAGCCTTGTAAGGCTAGTATAATTTGTACTGGTACAATCACTTCATGAAGGATGATGTAAAGATTTGAACTAAATTAGCTTGTGGGTTTGTTGACACTGCATTACTGTATTGGTTTCTGTTAATGTGTTAAAATGTTAGTGTATTAACAGTAATATGTTTTCTATCCAGTTTCAAGGTTCATTAAGTACACTGGATACGGTAATGCAGCAGGTCTGCTGGCTGCCAAAGGACTACTTAGAGCAGGCAAAGACTCTGGGATCTACTCTGAAGATGAAGAATCTGAGACAGAGGAATACAGAGAAGCCAAGGCCCAGTGAGTACCACCACAATACTATGTCACAGTTTTTAATTTAATATTTTTGTTGCACAAACTTTTTATGTTTATTAGTTCAGTTCTTTGGTCTTCGTATTTAACAAATGACATATTTTCTGCTGGATTTGGTTCATGGTAGGAGCAGGCAAAGCATAATAGGTGAGACTTTTTCTGGATTTTTCATCCCCAGACCACCATTCCTAGTAATGGGATAAATAATATATGTAACCTCTAGTAAGTTGTGAGTCTGCACCAGCGTCTCCCCTTTGGAGAGGTATCCAAGGAGGCCTGATTCTCTAATCAGGATGCTCATTAGGAGCTCAGCTGACTACTTTTAACACAAAGTAACAGCAGTTTACTCTAGCTCCTTACCCCATCTGTAAGGCTATGTTCACATTACAGGCTTTAATGCTTAATTCTGACTTTTTTTGTCAGATCCAATCTTTGAAAGTTAATAATTCACATTCATGTAAATGACATAATGTGAAGTGTGAACACTGTTACCATTCTAAACTCTCACACTCTCTAATTAGTCAAGCTGCTTGGTTCCTTTCAGTTTGGCTTGATCAGAAGCTACCCCATAAATGCCCAACAAATTTGAAGTTTCCATGAAAACAATGGCCTAGATCTGATATGGAAAAAATATGATTTGATTGTTTAGACTACCATGAAAAAAAAATCAAATCAAATCAAAAATTTCAGTTTTCAGTATATACAGTTATGGCTGAAATTATCAGCACCCCTGGAATTTTTCCAGAAAATGCACCATTTCTCCCAGAAAATTGTGTTGGTATATAAATGTTTTGGTATACACATGTCTATTCCCTTTATGTGCATTGGATCAACAGGAAAAAAAGCAGAGACAAAAACCAAATTTGACATCATTTCACACAGAACTCTTGTTTCCAACTCCTTTGGAAACAATAACTGAAACCAATCACTTCCTATAACCATCAACAAGCTTTTTACACCTCTCAACTAGAATTTTTGACCACTCTTCTTTTGCAAACGGCTCAAGGGTGCCTTCTTCCAACAGCAATTTTGAGATCTCTCTATAAGTGTTCAATCGGATTTAGATCCGGACTCATTGCTGGCCACTTCAGAACTCTCCAGCGCTTTGTCTTCAACCATTTCTGGGTGCTTTTAGAGGTATGTTTGAGGTCATTGTCCTGCTGGGACACATAGTAGGCACATATTAAAATACAAACTCATCAAAGGCAATGTCCAATTCTTTGCTAAGGCTTTTAGTTGACCTTTGGGTGGCTGTGGCTCAAGAGGTAGAGCAGTTATCTGCTAATCAAAGTGGATCAATTCCCGCCTCCTCCTGTCATATATCATATGTGTCTTTGGGCAAGACACTGAACCCCAAGTTGCCACTGGTGTGTCAGGTCAGCTGCATAGCAGCTCTGCCATCACTGTGAGTGTGTGTGTGTGTGTCTGTGTGTGAATGGGTGCATGAGAAGCAGTGTAAAAGCACAGTACAAAAAAGGTGGAAAAGCACTATATGAGTGCAGACGATTTACTCTTTAACTCAGGAAAGTTAGAGTCCCCATCCAGGTGTTTGAGTATACAGATGGTTCCCTGAGATTCTCTACACCAGACAGGTGATGTTATGTATTGTATGTCTACAGCCAGTTTTCTCAGGCTGGTGTCAGCACCCAATCAATTCAATTCAATTTTATTTGTATAGCGCCAAATTACAACAAAAGTCATCTCCAGGCACTTTATATTGTAAGGTTTAAGACCTTACAGACTATAAGTAAAACAGAATAATGTGGAAAACCCAACAGTCCCACTTGAGCAAGCACTAGGCAACAGTGGAGAGGAAAAACTCCCTTTAGCGTAAGAAACTTCCAGCAGAACCAGGCTCATGGTGGGCGGCCGTCTGCCTTGACCAGTTGGGATGAGTGGAAAGAGGAGAGAGAAAAGAACAGGCAAATCAAAGACAACAATCACTCTTGTCTTCATCATCCAACTTACTGTCAAAACAACAGACATCTGCGCATACTCTGAATAGGGTAGACTACTGAAGGACAAACATAGCCCTCTCCCTCTCCAGCTGCTCACTTTAATGTTGAGCAGCTAAACTGACAATACATGAGACAGCACTACATAAAACAGATGATTTAAAGTGTTGGCAAAACTATCTCACCTACACTACCAGTGAAAAGTTTGGACACACATAGGTTTTACCATCTTTTCCATTAAAAGATTCATGTCTTCAGCTGTGTTATCATCATTGCAAAATGGTTTTATAATGATCAGTTATCCTCTTAATTTAATAAACTTCCATTAGCAAACATGATGTGTTATTGAAAGACAATACTAATGTTTGATGATTATAGGCCTCTGTATGTTTATGTACATATTCCTTTAAAAGACAATAGTAATTTTTTATATTAACAATGTCTACACTGTATTTCAGATTAGAATTTGATGTTAAAAAATCTTCTATTTCAAAGACATAGTCATTTCTGTATGTGTCCAAACGTTTGACTGTTAGTTTAAGTGTCCATTTAGTATCTGTTCTGGGGCTTTTGATCATACTCCACAATCCTAATCAGCACATTTTCAAACAGTATGTCCAAATTTCCATTTTAACAGCCAAGGGACTCCTCTTCAGTGCTGGTTTAAACATTTCCTAAAAGAACTACTTCTTTCCTACACTTTGAAGTGATTCCCTTTTCCTTTCCCTTTAGCTTAAGCTTAAGATCTTCAATATAGAAAAATATCAAATGTTGCTGTTTTGTACTTTTACCCTCTTTCTTTCTGTCTCCAGTATAAACCCAATAACAGGAGTTGTAGAAGAGGAGCAGCCTAATCCCATGGAAGGAATGACAGAGGAGCAGAAAGAATATGAAGCTATGAAGCTTGTCGACATGTTTGACAAACTGTC
This sequence comes from Ctenopoma kingsleyae, assembly GCA_032353495.1. Taxonomy (NCBI): domain Eukaryota; kingdom Metazoa; phylum Chordata; class Actinopteri; order Anabantiformes; family Anabantidae; genus Ctenopoma; species Ctenopoma kingsleyae. Next base: position 181,458 of record JAUBNQ010000025.1, read on the forward strand.
AAGGTTAATAACAACAGAACACACACACGTGACACATGTACTGCTCAGTATGAACTGATTCACAGTAACATTCTGCTGTAACATTCTGAAAATCTTATATCATTTATATTCAAATAAATTATTGAACATTTTATTTGCTGTGCTGCCTAGTGCTGTGAGAGATATTCAGCTCCTCCTGATTTCTTCTGTTTATGTGTATCTCATACTAAATTCTTTCAGATCTTCATACAACATGAAAAATAAAAAGAAGGAATCTTATGCAAACAAAATGCAAGTTTTCAATGCTATTAAACTATTTTTTGAAGCAAAAAAAAAAAAACCTACATCATCAGTGTTAAATGTAATCATATCAAGTTGAGGTCTGGATTTCTCAAGGCCACTTCAGCGGTTGCCTTACTCATATAGACCATTGTCTTGCTGCACATCCCAGTTGTGTTTGAGCTTCAACTTACAGACTGATGACCTGATGTTCTCCTTCAGGATTCTATGGTAGAGAGCAGAATTCATTTTTCTTCAATTATGTCACTCTGTCCTTGAAGCAGCAAAACATCACCACAACATCATACTGCTGCCTCCATGTTTGACCTTTACATTTTTTTAGAGAGGCCTACAGTTCCATGAATCTTTTCCTTGGGTATTTTTTGACTTCCCAAATGAGTTGTTCCAAGTCTTCTTCATGATGACAATTGATACTGTGTCTCACTGTGGAACAATGGAGTCCCAGAGGCATAGAAATAGCTTTGTAACCCTTCCCAGACTGATCAATGCAGTTTGGTAGTTTTTTTGGCTGTAGTAACTATTGTGACAAAGTTTTCCACAGGCCTGGTTAATATTACAGTACATCAACTTTGAGTTCAGAACTCAGTTACTTACTTTCAGGAAATAAAATAATTATGTAAAACTTATGCTTTATGTTTGCTTAAGTCACCTGAGTTTTACATAATATTTATTTAAAGATCTGAAACTGTTTATTATGAGATTCCAAAAACGTACACACAAAAAGAAAGGACGGTGGTCAGATATTTGTTCACATTACTGTATTATAGGAAGAAATAATATTTTGTGGATTCAATCAGTTTGTTGAAACATTAGAAAGATTACATCAACTAGACTGAGAATCAGAGGCACTATTCATGTAATGCCATTTTTCACTAATTAATACTGCCACAATTTTCACTCAGTGCAACAGACTCAATCCAATCTGTACAAACACACACACACACACTTTATGACCATCTCTCCCTGCAGGACCAATGTGATACAGCCCATGCAGCTTGGGATGGATGGGAAGATGAGAGAAATGCCTCTAGAGGATATGCGCAAACAGACACACAATCTTCTGTTCCAGCCAGAAGAGCCAACTAACTCAAGCAGTGAAGATGAGGCCTAGCAAACACAGAAACACATTTAACCCCTATTATAACTGTCTACTTTAGATAATCACATGACACATGGGCCAACCTGTTCAAGTCAAAGGGAAAACACAAAATATGTTCACTGATCTTATGTGTGCTGTCAGTCACAAATCTCCAGTATTTTACACCTACTATTCTCAGAGTACACTAAGGAGTGCAAAAGTAAATATAAAACAGGTATTACATATAGAAAAAATTAACATCTTCACCATGATAACAACTCTCTCAGAGGTATCATGTAGGTGTAGAAGAAGGTCAATACTTTCCTGTTCCCCTGTCAATTTAAACACTTTTACAAAAAATTTATAAGCAGCAACTTATAGTAAGTTCTATCTATAAGTTAATTTCATATCTTACTAAAATTACTTAATAGCTACAACAACAGCTGTTTGCAACATGGGAAATCGATCTGAAAATTGATTATACTGTGGAACCTTGGATTGCGAGCATAATTCATTCCGGAAGCGTGCTTGTATTCCAAAGCACTCATATACCAAAGTGAATTTCTACATAAGAAATAAGGGAAACTCAGATGATTTGTTCTGCGGTTATTGTGTAAATGTAAATATGCAGACATCCCTCATGCACCACAGGAGGAAAGAGTACATCCTGACTAATCATGAATAATTAATGAAGTTACCGGTGTTGAGACACCTGCAGAAATACGCACAGGAGTTCTCACCATGGAGATGTTTCATATAGATCCTTTTACTGAGCGATGTCTGCAAACTCACAGGAAAGAATTCATTCCCAAAAATTGGGATGCTGTTTGAAATAAATCAGAATTTAAATATAATCAAATTCAAAATGAGTATACTTATCCATCAATCCATTATCTTAACTGGGAGTGCTATAGAGCCTATCCCAGCTGTCAGTGGGCGAGAGGCAGGGACACCCTGGACAGGTCGCCAGTGCACCACCATGCCACCCGAGCATAGTTATATTTCCTATATATTTAAATTCAAATTTCAGAGTTTCCTCATTTGATACAGTGTGTTTGTGTTTTTCAATCAAATGTAGATTTTAAATGATTTGGAAATCATTGCCTCTTGTCATTATTTATGTCTTACACAGCTTCCTAATGTTTTGTAAACAGGGTTGTATGTTCTTTAGATCTGTAGATGGCAAATACAAAGAACAATCCCTTAAAAATCCTCTGCTAAGATAAATATAGACACTGACATTAAGCACACATTAATCCAACATTGTGTTGGCTTTGTTTAGGACCAATATTTCATTGCTCATTTTTTGCTCTTTGCTTGCAGAAATCATTCTTGCTTTGTCATTAGTAATTCTCCAGTCAGCTCCAAACTCAGTGCACACCGTGGACATCGTAATGACCTTTTACTGACTGATGTGTGGATTTTAATTCAGAATATCTTGCAGTTTGCAAAATACAAGGCTTGTCTAACACTTTTTACTTGAGAACAAAACTATGAACATGTTAATTTAACAGTTTGAATTTGCTGAGGTTGTGAGATTTTCAGTAGATACTGACACCACCTGGAAGAAACATACTAAAATTCAGTAAAGTTTGAAATCCAGAAGAAAAATCTTCACAGAAACAACTAACAATCAATTTATGCTAATCGGGATAATTCACATACATCACTGCTAACAGTAAGAACTGAAAACAGTTATTTTCTCAGTGGAAATTAGTCTTTATTTGAATTTGAACTTCGTGTCCATCAGAAGATGGTATAAAACCCACATAGATGGGCAGCTAGTCAATTAGCTGTTGTTAGGTTTGTGGTGATAGAATCAACTATATTTTTGGGAAGAAAAACTAATGAATTTTAGATGCCTGTTTTTCATAAAAGTCCTTCAGATGTTTTATTTTTAGAAGTGAGCTATGAAACTGGTGACAGATATGTATAATTTTAGACTGAAACTCAAATATTCTTATGCAAAGAAAGACTATAATCTAAAAATACAGTCTATATGTATACCACTTTATATTGTTATTGTATAGCCAATTATTGTACACTGTTATATACATTAAATGTGTTTAAAGGAGACTTAACTCATTTTCATATTTTTTACATTATTATTTTGCAGATTTCCAGTGAATAGCTAAAGAGCTGCCCTACCATTGTGGAATCATTAGTGTTTTGACAGAAGTACTGAAAATCTGATCTTATTAGGAGCTCAGTCAGAGGTCCATACTTCACAAAGATTTCTTAAAACACAATGACACAAAGGAAGCTGAACTGACTGAATAGGTCAATTGTATGGTAACTGTGGTCACCTCAAAGAAAATAAGAATCTGTATAGACCAGACAGATGCGAACCAAGCAATAACACGACAGCTTTATCCACTACAGTGCTAGTGAACTGATACCTGATGAGGATGAGGAAAATTGGGAGCTGTGATGCAGCTGCCACCTCCAGAAAACTAAGAGGAACTGTGGGAATAGAGGAATAATATCATATGTAGCCAGATTTTACTTGTCAGAGACCAGTGCTACATTAAGGAAGTAGCTTGAAGAGGACACAGAATGGCCGGGAACAAGCACAACGGAGGGCAAAGAGCTGTTCACCAATAAGCCAACTCTCAATTTCTTTGATGTCAGCAAACTAGTAACACTGTAGATGGTCATTTTTCAAAATCAAATCCTTCAGTGAGTCAAAGTGAGTAAAAATCTGTTCCAGCAAGACCATAGAAGTGTGTGTGGTCTGGTATGAAAAAGATCACACATGTCAATGATAAGAGGAATCAGGCTGTAATGGAAGCCATTAATAACGTAAGAAATCACTATTATAGCCACCAAAATGAGAGGTGACCAGATGTGTCTGAACTGATTACTAGATGCCAAGAGACAGTGCTTAGATATTGATGTGCTGATTCTGTGTGTGTCTGTGTGTGGGTGGGGCTAATTAGAGATGTTTCTAACATCACATCCATCACTGATTAAGATGATTTCAATGTACACAGCTACATACAAATCACAGTCATTTCAACTTTATGTGTTTATTAACAAGTTGATTTGGGTCTCTCACAATTAACAATTTTGGTGAGAGTGGAACAACTTGTATTTGTGCTATCTGCTGTCATGTTTTGTTTTTCTTTTAAAACAGAAAGCTTTGTCTTATCATTGCTGAAAATAATGAGACTTCATAAAATAACTGTTCAGTCAGTCAGTTCATTCTAAGATAAGAGTGTTTTAGTCCTGCCTTTCAGGGTGATATTAGGGAGTGATTCTGACATTCTTGGTAAATAGGCCCAGGTCTCTTTTGGGGGAGCTGAGCTCCCTCTGTCTCCCTTGTAATTTGATCCAGTAAAATCCAGCCCAATAAAAGAGACAAACCAGCCATGTAGTGTTGCACTTCCATGAAGGTGGTCTCTACTATGGGCCAGAACATTAAATGACATTCAAACTTCACAATTAGTGATGCAGGTTTAGGATTTATAGATTGATAGAAAACATTAAACAGCACACTCAACATTAAAATAAAAGAGACACACTGATGACACAACTCTAGCAACTTTTTAATAATTATTAACAAGTATGGGTATGGATTTACACTCTGTTCATAACTTTGTTATTGTTTGCTTCATGAAGTCTTGTACATATTCTGTGCGTGCAAGGCAAAGATAAACATGACGCAAGAAAATAAACTCTACCCCAGAATGAGACAGAGGCTCAGGCTGCTGACACCTGTGGTTTGCATTTACAAAACACATATCATTTTTCACAACCACCCTGAGAGTTTGATAGACTGAATACACCTGTAATGTTGTCTCACATAGCATCTGATTATACTGTATATTCTTTTATAAGCATCTTTTCTGGCCCTGCTGTGATATGATGGACATTGTGATTAAACTCATGGATGTCAACGGAATGACTGAATTTGAATGGATCTAAATGTCACTTAGTGATGTGATTTCACAGAAATATACAGAAACATGCAGTTTCAGTGTCCCATGCGTTAATTTGGACTTCCTAAACGACATAACGTGAAAACATCTTGACAAATCAGATCAAATACTCACTACTTTCCAACACTGTGGAATTGTGGAGCTTGCTCTATCATGTATAAGAAGTGTGAGAAAAATACCCAGAAAATGTGTCTAATTTTGGGAAACGTCTTACCTCTTTTAGAAAATAACGAAGGGAAAATTGGGAAGTATTTTTAAAAAGCCTCCAGTTTGCCACGTGAATATTTTACTGTGCGATTCAGGTCTTGTGCTCTGTTTGTTTTTCCCCAGTTTGAAAAAACATCTGGACCATTCAAAGCAACCCACTCAAAGTGAGTAGAATTTCATTTAGAATAAAATTAATAAATGTGACCATAAATTGATTGACTTAAATGAGCACACTGAACTGGAGGCATTTCCTTAAAAGAAAATTATTTTTGCTTATTTCTTACAATCTTATTTGTAAATATATAATTATATATCTCTTGAACAGGAGGAAACTGGATACAAAGTGTACTGTTGTTTTCTATCCTGAATGGAGGATATAATCAAAGAAACAGCTTGGAGGTCAGTGACAAAACTTTGTAATTGAACTAATAATGAACCCTTCTTATGTAATCACTTCACATTGACTCCCAGAGCACAAGATTTTTACTTTCTCACATCTGCAAATTTCATTCATGTTAGGACATTTAATTATGGGTTAGGTACTTGGCATTACTATTTGTGCTGTTCACAAAATATGTTGCTGGCATAGTGGCATATAGTTCTTATATCATGTCTAACTAGCTACTAATTGGGTAAGAACCATTCTGGTTTATTTCAACCTGGCACATTTCCCATAAAGTTGGCTATTGTGGATCTACAGTTTCCATCTGTGAACTCCACATCTCTGTTGTAGACATTAATGGAAACAATGGCTTGTGCAAAACAACCCATATGTACTGTGTATATGTGTGTATGAGGCAACCAGAGTGAAACATAATTTTTACATGACCATTTAAAACACTGGTCTCTGAATCTGACTGTAAGTAAACACAGAATGAAGCCAGCTGCAAAGGCTGTTATACTAATTTACAGATTTATGTTTGGGGCAATTTGCTGACTGACCTGATAACTCCTCATATTCAGCCACGCACATGTGTGAATTTTACTTTACTTGGCAGATGCTTTTATCCAAAGCGACTTACAAGGAGAAGACACAAGCAATTACCATTTGGGTTCTGTAAATTATGAGTTACTACAAACTAAGAGCCCTGATAAGACCCAAAACTTACTTCTCATTACAATTATACCGTCCACAAAATAAAGCTAAATGAAATAACAGTTTGCTCTAGGGACTATTATGAGGACCACAGATTTCACTTTGATGCTAACTCTATTTATCTGAGTAATAATAATAATAGCAACAATTTTATTGATCCCTTTTGGGAAATTGTTGTAGCTGCCAAACAGAACAGGGGTTTCAGTGTCTTGTCTAAGGACACCTTGACACAATCTGGTATTTTGGAAAGCTGTAGATGGCTTGATGTGGTTTCTCCTCACAGCAGAGATAAAGAGTCAGAGAAGATAGAGCAACCTATAGAAGCACAGTTACCACATTTATGGGAAATATGCCTGGTTCAAGCTGAACATATTCTTAAATGCTAGCAGGGCAGATAACCAGTTTACAGCCTATAAGCTGTGATATAACCTGCAGGACCTCAGTAGTAATACACGTCAATGAATGATATCACAGTGATGGGCTTAAGGGAAAATTCCTCCCTCGCAAGCAGCCTGCAAAATAACAAAACTGGATTTCAATCTGAATAACAGAATAACAAAAATAAGCAAAACAATAAAAGGACAGTATACGTATATAACATCTGTCATTACAATTTAAGCATTTACCAATAAAAAATCCTAAATGATAAAAATTAATTGGAGAGAAAAAAGCTTAATATGTTGGTGCAGATTAATCACTAAAATGTAACAGTATGTTACAGTAAAATGTCAGTGTAGTTGAAGTGACCTTTTTCCTATAATCTAGGCTTCTGGTATTAAAAAAAATCTATAAACAAAATGAAAAGACACAGATCTACCATTAGCATCATCGAGACATAAACAGCATCATGAACCTTGGGAAACCCCGTATCAAATCATAAAGATTGTGATATAAATGAGTTTGAAACCTAACAAATGCCAACTACACACATATGTGTTAATTGAGTCATCGTTTTGTGTAGAACATACAACACAAATTTCACACCCACCCAGCTGATGCTCTTGTCAGTTAATCCATTTACTAATTTGCTAACTGTGTCCCATTTTAGACTCAGCTTCCTAGGAAGGACTCAGCTCACAGTGAATCTTAAAAGTGTGTTCAGACTGAATGCAGAGTGAATTTTAGAGAATGCATAATTGTATATTGCTCAGATCAAGGCTGCCAGTGGATGTAGCTTCACCCTGAATGGTGCAAATTGAGACAGAAAGAGTTAAAGGACAGATTCACAGATTTTTTTATGGTTCTAGTTGGGGAGTACATGTATATGAATGGTATTAACTTTCCTCCTGCCTTATCTGTATTAAAATATCTAATATCTAGAGTACATACTGTAATATGGGAAACAGGTGAAGATATCTCATGAAGATATCACCTGGATGTGATTATCAGAGAGATATTTTAATATAGAGAAGATAGAGACAAGCTTAGTATCATTCATATTTTCCAAAGTAGAACCACAAGAAGCAAGTGAATCAGTGAATTTGCCCTTTAAATAAATTAAAAAGCAAAAGTTTCCTGCTTATCTTGCAGATTTGTGATATTTCATGCATTTTCTAAAATAGAGAAAAATGAGAGAGTGGAGCAAAATAACAGAATGAAGTTCTTGGCTAGTTTTTGACATTGGTCAGAGCTTAAGCTGTCAACACAGATACACTTTAAAGACACACAGTGTGTGACTATGTTGCTATCAAGCTACAGCTAATAGCTAGCTGTACATTTCCTTTCTTAGGTACATATCCATGGATTGTAGGGACTCCACTGACCCATTGCATGATCTTGTCGTTGTTCTCTTGTTCTACTGTTCTACTGTTCTTTACTCTCTCCTCTTTCATTCACCCCAACAGGTCAAGGCATATGGTTGTGCATCCTGAGCCTGGTTCTGCTGGAGGTTTTTTCCGTTAAAGGGAGTTTTTCCTCTCCTCTCCTAGTGTTGCTCAAGTGGGACTGTTGGGTTTCCTGCATAACTCTCTATATAGTTATATTCTGTAAGGTCTTAAATTTTACAATGTAAAGTGCCTTGAGATGACTTAAGTTGTGATTTGGCGCTATATAAATAAACTAAATTGAATTGGTCAAACCCTCACACAAACCAGATGGCATGATAAAATCAAGTATATTTTCAGAAAGTTGCCATTTGTGCAGTCTGTGAGATTCCCAAGATACGTAACATACCAACTGACATGTTGGCAATAACCCCTCCCTTCTCTCTTTTCCAGGTGTGTCTTTTCTCGGCAGGTAAGTCAATCTGTGTATTATTCAGAGAGAGAAGGCTCAGTTCTTTGGTCTGCTTTTGTTGTGTGCTGTTTAGAGACCACCTCTTCTCTCTCCTGTGTGCTGTTTCTAAGCTGTACTGTGGCTGGCACTGTGCTAGGGCTCTTCGTCTTGTGGGATAGGGGACTTACTTGGGGGTTTCTTGGGGATTCTGATGCAGCTGAGATTGTGCAGGGGGTCTTTTCTTGTGGCAGTGGAGACACCAGCAGTTTTTCTAGTGTTTGGGCCGCAGCTGGGGCTGTGCTGGGGCTCTTTTTCTGGCATGTCGGGGGTGGAGGCTTCTCTAGGTTTTGGGACAGTGCTTTAGGTCTTTCGAGGGTGGACAGAATTTTGTCGAGAGCAGCAGCTCGACTGAAGAGTCGGGGTGCTGATGTTTCTTGAGCTGTAGATGAGGAGCACTCTGAGACTGGGGCTTGTTCCTCTCCTGAGGGGGGGGGCTTAGTTTCAGTTGCAGTTCCAGCACAGCCCATTGTTCCTTTCTCTGCCTTCAGCTCATCCTTCTGTTCTTCAGTTATACATTTCCCTGTGTCACTGGCTGTGTGCAGGAAGAACACAGATGGACAAGCAGATGGAAGATTGTGTCTAGGTTACCAAAATTTGAATGAAAAAAATAAAATGTAAGAGGACGCAGGTATTGCAGAGTGGGTCATTCACAAACTACAGGATTGGTGGTTTGATCGTCTGCTCCTTCTGGCCATGTGTCAAAACACTGAACCCCCAAGTTGTAGCAACTTAAATGACAGCTGTCCTAATAATTTCCAATGATCTATAGACAACATGAAAAAGATCCTCACCCTCCTGAGCTATTTGTCTCTCTCGCCCACTAGATGGATCTTCAGTGCAGGTAGGCAAGTCCCCTCTATTACCCCGGAAACGGATGGGTGATCTCTGCAAAACTGCCTTCAGCTCTGTATGAAATGAAGACAGACTTATCATAAATACCAGTCCCTCAGAACCTTCAAAGTAAGTGGGTATAGCTAATAGATTGATGAAAATATGCCAACTATGCATTAGAAACTGCTTGAAACACATATAAAACAGTATATTTCAAATACAGCAATCATGCGTTATAGTATACAGTTAAAACAGAAGAAAAATGAATTCAGTTTGTTCTGTAGTGCTTCCATACCCCATTGGCCAAAAACTGATGAATGCACCCTTAATGATCAGGCCCCTTCATAGCTTAAAGACCTCATAGAACCTTATTATCCCAGCAAAGCTCTTCGCTCTCAGAGTGCCGGTCTACTTGTGGTTCCTAGAGTCTCTAAATGTAGACTGGGAGGCAGAGCCTTTAGCTATCAAGCTCCTCTCCTGTGGAACCA
>JAUBNQ010000025.1:191751-203095 GCA_032353495.1 Ctenopoma kingsleyae
AAGGTCTTAAACCCTACACTGTAAAGTGCCCTGAGATGACTTAAGTTGTGAATTGGCGCTATATAAATAAAGCTGAACTGAATTGAATTGAATTGAATTAACTTGTCACAGAGATCCAGGAATCATCAGGTAGCCTGAGCTTACAACACCCGATCTCCACAAATGTCAAAATGTAAAAAAATGCAATAAAAAGTCATATTATAATGTGAAATGGTACTGTATTGTATTATATTTTACACACCCAGAACCCTCCTTCACAAATATAGTAATAAAAATAATTATGACAATTGTTGTTGAACAACAATTTTTATCCAACAATACAGTCATGCTACAAGCTGGCACAGGGTGTTAAGTGCATCTGTATCGGTTTTATCTTTGGGAAAAGTAGAGTTTTATTTTCTTTCACAGCCAAAAGAAAAAACACTTTCCCCAAGACATATCCCTTTCTGTAATACTCATGAGCAAAGCAGTAGCAGCTTATCTGTGAAGGTGGGTGGGACAGTATATTAAGTGGGTGTAGCAGCCCAAAATAGATGGCCAGTTATACTTCACCAACTCTTGATGTCAAGGAGTGTAGCATTTTGAAAAAACAAAGCAAGTTGGCCAGATTGAAAACTGGGAGTTTCCCTGTCAGCCACCATAAAACACAAGTTCACCTCAAGCTTTGAGATAATTTTTTGGGGTGTTTGACTCTGCACCAACCCAAAGTGTATATCAGAACATCAAAAACATAATACGACCCTTTTAATGTTTGAAGCCTGCAACCAGTAGCCAATCTAGAAAAATTTACATGAGGTGGCAAAGGGGTGAAGTAGTGAAGAAGTTAACAATCTGAATCTGGACGACACCAAAAGTAGCAGGTTATTTGGTAACAAATCTGTTGAGAAAGTTGCATGGAAAATTGGATGAGACAAATTGTGTCCTTGAGACCTTCCCCTTTGTTGACTCTCCCTATTTACACTCTTCCTATTGTCCACCTAAAAAAACTATTCAGCTCACATCTAAGAGCTGTGGTTCTAAGAAGCTTTCGTCTTCCTTAAGTTATTGTGATTTTGTGTTAGCAGCATTGAGCATTTTGTGCACTTCGACAAAATCTCACCTTGTGTTATGGCCAAAGCATCCTCATGGACGGATACAGCTCTACGTTGTGGAAGGGGCTTCATGTGTTGCCGTGGCTTAGGAAGGCTCTCTGAAAAATAGGCAAATCCAAATATACACAAACCATCTTCAGCTATAAAAGGCTAAATTTGAAAACCTTTCAACCTTTCAAAAACTTACATTTTAAGTTTAAACACAAAATATCCAATATCACAAATCTGTAAATAAATGATTGTACAAACTGAAGTGGATGAACAAAACATCAATAGAAATCTGAAATGATCTATTCCCTTACACTCTGTCTTGTTGCTCTGTGGTTTTTACAGACCTGATTTGAGTTTCTCCATCACTGGCCACTTTATTAGTATAATGGTGAGGTGATGAGGTGTTTCCCCTCATTTATGTAGGATGCCTCAGTTCTGTCAGACATGACAGTACCGAGGCACTGTATCATGTCTCGTGTCTGTGAGACTATACTTAATGAAGACTCTTGAATCTCACGTGGTGGTTAGATTCCAACTTCTCTGTTGCTCACATCAATAAAAAGTTTCTGCTCCCTTTCTGAGTCGCCTCAGCGTATCAGTCGCATATTTGACTTGGCAAGGATTTTACACCAGATGCCCTTCCTGACGCTACCCTCCCCATTTATTTGGGCTTGGGACTGGTGCAAGGGAGGGACCAGGATGCAAATCACCAACCACGGGGTTCTTAGACAGTTAGCAATTGCCAACTACCCTACTGCACCACCATTCCGGCTTGTTGCTCAGATCAATAAAAGTAATTATTCACTTCATTCTGATCTCTTCTTATTGAAACAAAATCTGTCAAACATACCATCGGTCACTGATTGTGCTTTCTCAGAGCGTTCCTGTGGGCTGAAGCCCCTCAACACAGCTGGGGCTGGAGGAAGCATCACTTTTCCAGTGAATGGAGCGGAAGCTGGATTCAGTGGCTCCTGGCTTCCATTCTAGAGAGAGATCAGAGGTTGCTCAGTGGTTGGTTTGAAACAAACAATTCACTGTTTATCAAACAATTTTGTCAAATTAGCTTGCATGTGGTGCACTAGAGAACTCACCTTGGTGTATCACATTTCAAATATCATAAGGAGGTGGTGAGTTTTTTTTTATTTCAATTAATCTGTGTTGTTTCTCACACATGGTGAGGAAGGTAAAGCCTTAAATACCTCTATGTGTAGTGGAAAAATATATATATGGAATTGTGATTGTGATTGCAATGTCTAATCCATAATCTATGCTGTAGTAATTTTATTTTCCAGAGAAATGGTTGGGAATGGAGATTTTCTTAGCTGCTTTTTAGATAATCTATTTTTATTTCTCCCTCAGTCTCCATCATCTTTCTCAGCCTTACCAATTTTATGTATTGACCTCCCCATATGGACTCATCTCACTCTGACAAACTCATTTATTACCACATAGACAAATGACATACTGACTGACCTCACTTTTCTCATCTTTCATTTCCAAACTAATAGTTTCCACCAAAAGTTTTGGTGAGCTAAACTGTATTAGTTTTTTTATAGGTGCAAAAACAATCTAATCTAATCAAAATTTGCCTGGTACAGTCAACAATTCAAAATTATATTATAATATATTTTTGTTTTGTTACATTATATTTTTGCATGTTCATGAGATTTAAAATAAAGAAATAAATCAATAAAGAAATTGACAGCTTTGCCACTGGGTATAAATAGATTTGTCTAATAGAATTTAGATTTGAATAACCTTCCCACAAGCAATGCAGGCAGTGAAGAAATTGCTGAATTACCTGTGCTGTAGTCTCTTCTTGCCTACTATCATGTGTGTGTGCTCTCAGATGGACTCTATCTGCTGAACTGCTGGAAGGAGGAGCAGAGGATGGACGGCCTTCTGCAGCCAAGGTTGGGATTGGAGGCTTGACCACAATAGGAGGTTTAGGTGGCAGGGGGCCCATAGGGCGCTCAGGGAGAGCAGGTTTCAGATGAAGGGAAGAGTCCAGTCGGATGGGGTCCTTTGATCTCATTGTATTCCTGGGATCTGCTGGAACAAAGGATGAGAGCAGCAGCATATCACTAGCAGACACTAGGTGAGTGATGCAGATTGGTTTGCCTATTTTCCCATCTACCAGGTTGGGCAGATGTTCATACAGATGTAGACTAAAACAGAAAAACATGGCACTGACACAGAGATCCTCGTGTGTTTTCTTGACAGACACCCAGAGACATCATTGGAGGTGGTGCTACCAAAAGCCCAGGTTGATGTTATGGTGAGATTACTGCCTCTTTCCTAAGACTTCCTTTGTATTTAGAAATTAAGGGAGAACAACTAACTAAACAACTAAATACAGTGACAAAAACTAGCTTACAAATATCAGAGTATTTCACCAGTTCATGTGTATCTGATATCTTCATTACAATGCTGAATATAAGACATAATAAAATACTTTATCAAAAATGTTGCTTTGTTCTACAAGTTTTATGTCATACAGCTTTATGTAACTACATACACTTGTTGATATACAGTACGTATAAAAAGTTACAATATTAATATACTACTAAGTTACTGTACTAGGCTTTCTCAAGTCTGTTGAGATAACCATGACCTGGATGACTGAGAATCTTCACAGATATTTAGCTACGCATTTTGGGACCAGACTTGAGAAAGTCCACTGGAATGGAAGGGCGAAAAATCGTCAAGGAACTAAAACAAGTCCAGTTGCCACTGAAAAACCTTTTTTGTTGAGATAACCATGACCTGGATGACTGAGAATCTTCACAGATATTTATACTAGGCTGAGTATAGTTTGGCTTTTTTGACATTCATCAAATGACTTTGTAGTGAAAACAGATCTTTACAAAATCATATAAATTAATTAATATCATAAAAAGTATTCATTGCCTCTCTCTGTCACCTGAGCAACACGCCTCAGCTGGTTCTCCTGCTCCACTGTCTCCAGCAGACTGCTGCTACGTGTTGTTTCTTTCTTACCTTTGCTCTAGAATGATGCGACTGCCTGTCGCTTTTTCCCCCGCTCCACTTGTTCCAGCATCATCATCATCACCTGGTTTTAAATATTTTCTCATAAAATCCCTCAAGCCTCTACTTTCCTCTTCTCTTCTCTTCTTCTCTTCTCTTTTCTGTTCTGTGAACAGAATTTATGCTGACCGGACATTTAGACAATTTACTGGAGAGCGCTAAATAAACTCAAAGTCACTTGTCCCAACCCCCCCATTGGGTTGGGACAAGTGACCCGTTTATCTGCCCCGTCGGTCGGTGTCCTGGTAACTCTTAAAGCACAACGTGTTGTGTGTGACAATTCATTTTCTTAACCTAACCTAAAGACATAAGTGTTTTACATGGCATTAACAGACATTTTCAAATATGCAAGTTTAATTTGGCTTAACCACTGATTACACGCTAAACAGTGGTTTAACCAATGTGCAGATATTCCAGCCGCCAATATCTTTCTGCCTGTTAATTACATCTTTCACAACATATTTGTGGTAATAGTTCTATGTCTCAGAGACCTCAGTCTCTGTGTTCAAAGCAATGAAGAATGAGGGAACATGTTATCCAGTACAGCACTGTGACTGCATTGCATAGTTTGTGGATAACAGTGGCGTTCGTTCAAGCTTTTGAGGCACACAATATACTTGGAAGTAAGGTCAACTTATTATAGTATTAATAATATTTATATTTAGAAATTAGGGTAAATAATATTGATACCTGATGAAGTGGACATGGTTCTGGGCTTCAAGCATGTGGGAGGTGGTTCAGGTTTGTCCAGGATTGTACCTAAGGGACAGAGACAGTTGAAAGTAGTCCAGTTTTAATTAGAGCTTTACATGTAATGAATAAAAGATGGCCCAGTTAAGCCATTCTAATTAACAAAGACTCTTAACTCATTTTGGTGGTAATGCCTTGATACTAGAAATAACGGGAAAAATACCAAATTGATGGAATCTCTAGTTTGATCACAGAACAGAGGAAAGTAAAGTTAGAGTTCATGTGACCAAAAGAAGACTGGGCCTAACGTAGCCAGCAGGACTTCAAATGTATTGAAATAAATGAAATTCAAATGTATTATTGCAGAAATAAGAGGTGAATTTAGTAAATTACAGGGTTATTTTTTCATAACTTCACTTTGATTCGTTTGTGCCTGTTTTATTAAAAAATGTAAACAAACAAATTAAGTTTGTTCCCGCACAGTCACAAAGGCATATCGTGAACTGTAAGATGTAGGTGTTCAATATGATTGTGAATTAACAGCTTCAGTTCTCCCAAAAAAGGTTATTCAGTAGCAACTGGACTTGTTTTAGTTCCTTGAAGACGTTTCACCCTCTGTTCCAGAGTAGCAGGTTTATAAACCCTGTGGAGTCCTTGATGGTCACCTGTGGGTTGTTGTTCCCCCTGGTTTTCATGTATGTCAACGCTGTGGACATTAACATCAAATTCACTCGAGAAGATGCCACAGGAAATAGCTTGGCCTTCTTGGACTGTGCGATACACATTGAGGAGGACAGGAGCCTCAACATTGAAGTGTACAGGAAACGCACACATACTGACCAGTATTTGCTCTTTGACTCTCACCACCCTCTGGAACACAGACTGGGAATAATCAGAACCCTACACCATCAGGCAGAAAACATTCCCACTAGAACAGAGGGAAAGGAGAAGGAACACAAACATATCAAGGAGTCCCTCAAAACATGAATATCCTACCTGGGCTTTTTTTGAAATCTAGGAGAAGATCGAATAAGAGCATTGCACAGCACAGAGAAGAGAACAAACATAAAAGTGTTGTCATTCTTATGTTGCAGGGGTGTCTGAAAAGCTCAGGAGGATTTTCAACAAACACAGCATCCCTGTACATTTCAAACCAGGAAACACACTGAGACAGAAAGTGGTCCACCCCAAGGACAAAACACCCAACACAAACAGAGTAATGTAGTATATGCAGTTCAATGCAGTGAGAAATGTACAGATCTGTACATAGGAGAAACCAAACAGCAGCTCCATAAACACATGGCACAACACAGAAGAGCCAGCTCATCAGGACAGGACTCAGCAGTTCACCTACATCTGAAATACAAGGGCCACTCCTTTGATGACCAGGACGTCAAGATCCTGGACCGTGAGGCTGACTGGTTCAAACGAGGTGTGACAGAAGCAAAAACTGAACGACCCTCACTAAACAGAGGAGGTGGACTTAGGCATAATCTATCAACCATTTACAATGCCCGGGCTCAGGTGGTCACGTTGACATACATGAAAGCCAGGGGGAAAAAAACAACAACCCACAGATGACCATCAAGTACTAACAACTTGAGGACTCCACAGTGTTTATAAACCTGCTACTCCAACCAGTCAGTCAAAATTGAGAAAGCCCTCTGGAATGGAGGGTGAAACATCTTCAAGGAACTAAAACAAGTTCAGTTGCTACTGAATAACATTTTTTGGGATAACCATGACCTGGATGACTGAGAATCTTCACAGACAACAGCTTCAGTTACTTCATTCATTCATTCTAAATCCTAGCACTATTTAAGTTGCACGTCAAGTGTGGTTTACTGAATATTGTAAAAATAAATTTAAAAAAAGAAAAGAAAAACAGACAAATCCAAATGTTACTGTAAAGTACTCAAGGCTGAGTTATGGAGAGGAATGTAAAATATAAATAAAATGCAAATAATGTATACAAACACACATACACGTACCTTCAGAGTTGGCTTTTCTCAACTCCTCGTCTTTATTCTGCAAAGACACATTGAACAATATTAAACTACTACAATACTGGATCAACACTAAAAAAGTGATTTACCACCTTATGATGCATTCAAGTATAATAATAACAACAACAACAACAATAATAATACATATTATTATTGTTATGCTTCTTGCAAATTGAAGGCACCACAGACATAAAATCAGGAGAACATATGACATTACATCCCATGATGACTAAGACTGCATGAGAGAATGAATGAATTCTATATCCTATATACATACTGATCGACAATACATAAATCTAGTAAATGACTTGATAAGTGACCATCAAATAGATATATTTAGTCTCACTGAAACCTGGCTGCAGCAGGATGAATATGTTAGTCTCAATGAGTCAACCCCTCTAAGTCATATTATTTATCATATTCCTAGGAGCACAGGTTGGGGTGGAGGAGTAGCAGCAATCTTTAATTCAAGATTATTCATCATCCCCATCAACCTAAACATAGTTATAAATCATTTGAGAGCCTCACTCTTAGCCTCTCTCATCTAAACTAAAAAAAGTTATTGTATACCGTTCTCCTGTTGTTTACTCTGAGTTTTTATCTGAATTCTCAGACTTTCTATATGACTTAGTTCTTAGTACAGATAAAATAATTATTGCCATTCATATTGATGTTGCTAATACCTACCTCAACACTGCATTTACTTCACCATGAGACTCCACTGGTTTTTACTCAAAATGTTATTAAACCCACTCACAGTTTTAATCACATCCTCGATCTTGTTATGACATACGATGTGGAAATGTATCATTTAATAGTTTTTCCCCAAAACCCTTTGTTATCTGACGATTTTTAATAATATTTGAATTTACTATCTACCTCAGAAGCCCTCTCTACTCTTAAGACTAGGCTTAAAACTTTTCTTTTTGATAAAGTTTATAGTCAGAGCTGGCTCAGGTGACTCAACCATCTCTTACATGTGTTGCTTTAGTCTTTAGTCTGCTGGGGGACCAACTTCATACACTGAGCTCCTCCTCTTCTCTCTTTCTTCTCTCTCGTCCACTCGTATGCTACCATTGCATGTCATTAACTTTGTGTCCTCTCTCTCCCATAGTTATGCTTTGTCCTCTCTGTCTCCCTTTCTCTGTACCTTTCTACAAGTATCCTTGGCTTCAGAGCTGTATGTTTCCAATACCTGCCCAGTGTTTCATCTGCTTCTTCTTGTTGTCTTTTTGCCTGCTGTTCTTTTCTCTCTCCTCTTTCTACTCACCCCATCCAGTCAAGGCAGATGACCGCCCACCCTGAGCCTGGTTCTGCTTGAGGTTTCTTCCGCTAAAATGAATTTTTCCTCTCCACTTTTACCTAGTACCAGCTCAAGTGGGATTGTTGGGTTTTCTGCCAACCTTCGTAAACCTTACACTGTAAGGTGCCTTGAGATGACTTTTGCTGTGACTTGGTGCTATATAAATAAAACTAAATTGAACTGATATTTACCACAGGTAAAGGAATTATTAAAAGATAATCTTTCCTGTCAGTTATGACAATTATTACATTAATGTTGCGATCTGGTTGTCGGTCAATCTAAACCTGGGTCAGACTATACATATAGTACATATATACATACATTCACTCACAGACACTCACACCCATCCTACCTGGCCTGTCTTGGTGTCAGCAGGTGGAGTTCTGGCCACGCCCACTCTTTGCAGCATTACCTGAAGCCTTTGTTCAAAACTATGGGTGCCTTCAGACACATGTTTCTGGAAGAAAATATTTCACATAAACATTTAGAACAGTATGTTATGTATGTTAGTGTGGAAATATCAACACATTTATTGATTCAAATATTTAAAGGCATCAGAAAAACTTTAGAACTGACAGATGGTTATCTACCATTTAAAAGTGTAACAGCACAATGAGAGCAAATGTTAAATAACAGAAACAGGTTTACATTTCTTTTGAAGCAGCTAAAACTTGAGAAATGTGATTAAAAGCCTGTTCCTATGGTTTTTATGTTGTAGCCCTTTTTATGTGCTCAGTATGTTTCAGACTGACCTTACTGTGTGTATTATCTTTGTCTTCAGGATCTAATCCTGGCAGCAGTATGAGACTCTGGCTTTTGCCCTCTCTCAGTGACCTCTTTGTCACCTTCAGTCGCATCTCTCCATGTGGAGTCCCTGCCAACTTCATCTCTTTCATCAGTACACCACTTCTCTCCTGCTCAGGTAGAGGACAAGTGACAACTGGACTGCCACTCGGCAAGACTGGAACCATCTCTCCCTCCAGGTTGGAAAGCACAGCAGTGGTGATGTCAGGGCTTGTGGCAATGGCGGAATATGAGGGACTGGTCTCACTGGGAGGTGTTGTGGTGAGTGCATGGGCTGGCAGCATTGTTTCCCTCACATCACTTGCAAGATGGTGGCTGGTGGCAACAATTACTTCTGTTGTGGTAGCATCATTAGAAATGTTAGAATCCTCCAATGACTTTGCCCCTCTTTCCTTCTCTTTCTCCTTGTCCCTTTCCCTCTCTCTCTCCCTTTCTTTGGCCTCACGGAGGGGTCGAATGAGGTCTGCAATGGAGGTTCTTTTGACCTTCACCCCCTCTCCTCCTCCCTCTCCCCCAACTGCCTTACCAGCTCGGCTGGCTCGAGCCCTCTTGAAGGCAAAGAAGTCGCCAAACTTTTTCTTGATGTTTTTGGTTGGGAGAGTGGTGGTGGTGTTGGTGACAAAAGAGGAGGCAAGGGAAGTGGAGGAGAGGGGTTGAACATCAGTCGATGAAAAGGGTGTTTCAGGAAAGGGGAAAGAGGGAGAGGTAGTGGTGGAAGAGAAGGTGATATTCTCAGACAAAGAGGAAAAGGGGGTTGAGGCAGATGGGGTGGAGCTTGACTCTGGGGGAGTGGCTTGGACAGGATTTGACTCCTCCCGCCGGCCTTTTCTGCAGCAGGAAGACAGCAGAAAGAGCAACAGACAAGAAGAGACACTCAGAACTATAACTAGTACTACAGGACTCGGGACACATGCTCAGTTCAGGTACACAACAAGAAAGGTCATGCAAACAGCACACAGAGCAACGACATCTCTCAGAGACCCTATGCATGCCTGTTAGTAGGTCAGTCTGGTGCACTCTCAACCTGCTCTTTGGTCCAGAACAAGTTATCTAATATGACTTTTCGCCAAATTACATTCAGGCTTTCAACTGTTCAGTTCTTCTGATTTCAATACTTCATGTACAGTCCCATCTGAAAGTATAGCATTTACAAGGCTAATCCAGTTGTGTTTGCTGTACAATGAAACCATTTGAGTTTAAAACAAAAAGATGGGTGATGGGATGAAAGTTCAGAATTTCAGTGTTAACAGTATTTGACCCTATGTATTTTATTGTGCTAAATAATAGAGGAGACCCTTACTTGGATCTAGGACTTGCTGTGGCAGAAGGGCTTGCGTGGTCTAGTTGTCCTCAGAGCTATATTGTCGGGAGCTATATGTTCCTGGTAGGGTCTCCCAAGGCAAACAGGTCTGAGGTGAAGATCCAGACTAACTCCATTCAAAGACCCCATGTGAAAGACAAGCAAGGAGAAACGTTTCCCTTACCTGGGAAAGGGTACCATGTTTGAGCATAAGGGCGTCCATAAATGCACTTGGCACCAGGACGCCCAGGGTCCCAGTTCGATGATCGACTTTGTAGTTGTATCATCGGATATGGTGCCTTATGCCTCTTGTGCCTTGTGTCTTGGACACTCGGGTGAAGAGAGGGGCTGAGCTGTCAACAGATCACCACCTGGTGGTGAGTTGGATCAGATGGCAGGGGAGGCTGCTGGACAGACCAGGCAGGCCCAAACGTATAGTGAGGGTCTGCTGGGAACGTCTGGTGGAGGAACCCGAGAAACGATCTTTAACTGCCACCTCTGGCAGAACTTCAGTCTCATCCTGAGGGAGGCGGAGGACATTGAGTCTGAATGGGCCATGTTCCAAGCCTCCATTGTCGAAGCAGCAGTGCAGAGTCGTGGCCGCAAGGTTGTTGCTGCCTCTCGTGGCAGCAATCCCTGTACCAGGTGGTGGACACCTCAGTTTCGGGAGGCTGTCGAGCTGAAGAAGGAGTCCTATCGGGTCTGGTTGACCAGTAGGACACCAGAAGTAGCTGGCGGGTATCGGCGGGTCAGGTGTGTGGTGGATATAATAAGTTGGACATGTTTCCTGTTGAGGTTGAACTCTGCCAGGGTTGCCCTTTGTCATTGATTCTGTTCATAAGCTTGATGGACAGAATTTCTAGGCGCAGCCAAGGGGCAGAGGGGGTCCTGTTTAGTGGCCTCAGAATCTCATCTCTGCTTTTTGCAGATGATGTGGTTTTGTTGGCCTCATCCAGCTCCAGCTCTCACTGGAGCAGTTCGCAGCTGAGTGTGAAGCGGTGGGGCACCTCTAAATCCGAGGCCATGGTTCTCAGCTCTTCTCACCTCTCTCCACTGGCTCCCGGTAGCTGCTCGCATTGAGTTTAAATCCTTGATGCTTGCCTACAGGGCT
>JAUBNQ010000025.1:244693-265938 GCA_032353495.1 Ctenopoma kingsleyae
CATAACATATGTCATATTCAATAGAAAGTTGGAATTTCTCCATCACTCACCACAAACCTGCTGGCCGATTTCCCACATGACAGACTGGAGTGGTTCAAAAGAACAGGTATGACCAGACACACTCTGTGAGGCTTCAGCAGCTCCGAGATCTGATCTGCTCACAGGGTCACACACACACACAAACAGCATCACTGCCAACTACAGGCTGACTCAACTGTGTTTGTCATACAGCTGAACTTCATCACCTTCAGTTGTCTGTTTAGCTCATATGACTGTTGATTTAAAGTACTGCTGATTCAGTTGCATTGTCCAGCAATTAAGTTAAAGAATGAATGTTATGCTTAATGTTGTACTGTCTTTTCATGAGATTTCAGTAATAAGCAGGTCAATAGAGTCAGAATGGGGAAACCCCACTGACTGACTAGAGTTTTCCATTTGCGTGAACTTAATGAGAGTATTGTTTCTTTGAGTTGCCTCCACATATAAATTCCCCAAGGGCATCAGTAAAGTATGTCATTATCTTTATTTTGGCAGTAGTGCTAATGGGTATGTGACATGTAGTGACAAAATAGACGGATGGATGGAAGATGTATGTTTTAAGCCAGTAGTGATCAGAATTTGATTCCTTTGTAAGGTAAGCCTAAAAAAAAGAGGAAAACCATGATTAGAGGCCAAACAACAAACAATCCTGTACAACAACACCCCATGAACCAATGAGACAGCAAGCATGATCCATCCTGAAATGCTGAATGTTGTGGCTGCTGTTTGTTTGTCTTGGTGGTGACAGCTCTGATGTTGCATTGCTATTTTTGCACATCTCTCTACATATGATAATCTTTAAGAAAGTCAAACATTTTTGTAACATTACTAGAAATGAAAACTTGAAATCTCCAAATCTAATAATTCAACGCTTCATTCAGTAGTTTGAGCAGAGAATCTTTTTCCTGATGGTCTCAGAGTCCTTTAAATTTGACTCAAAACAGGCGGTGGCTTCTGTTTAATCCCTCTAATATAAGATAAGGTGAGTCTTCATTGATCCTCTGAAGTGGAAGGTTAGGTGCCAAATCAAAAACATCAGAACAGAATAAATTTACAGTAGAGTATAAAAAGACAGAATTGAGCAGTGATGGCACTAATGAAATGAAAAGAGAAAGGTCTGAAGGATGTGATGAGTGAGATGGTCCAACCAAAGGTGCTATTCTGTGACAACAGGACTTGCTTGATACTCTTAAAGACATTTTGCCTCTCATCCAAACAACTACATCATACCTAAATCACCAGGATTTCAACTATTGTGAAATTTTGGCTCTTTGAAGTTTACTGAGGGGAATCGTGTGAATCATCCCACTGAGTTATGTGTTATTAATGATCTTTTTAATTACATTTACAGGCTAACATGAGAACAAACTGTGACCTCTCAGGAGGGACTGGAAAATGTTCTTGAGCAGACAGAGGTCTACCTTGCCGGACTGCCTTGGTGAACCTGCTCTCACCAAGAAACAACACCAGAGAAACAGCAGAAAATCTTTTTTTTTTTTGTCCAAAACATCCATGGTTTAAAAAGTCATGGATGTTTTATCTGTTGTTCTGGCCATCTGGTGACAAGAAAGCCAAGGTAGCCATATTGCCTGTATGTGTAAACTGAAAGTAAATGCAGAAGACTGTTAAAACCTGTGCGCCATCAAAGGAATCTATGGTACTGTTACATTACAACACTGTCAATCTCATGAGGATAAAGCTTCTTCTCTTGAGACTGTCATAAGATGCTGTTAATGCATTTCTGATAACACTGCACTGAATTAGAGTGATAAATTGGAGCGGTGGAAAATCTAAGTGTTTCATGTATTTGTTAACAACTATATTGTTTCCTGTAACACCTGTAAGTAGAAGCTACACACAATAAATCAATATAATAAATAAACAATAAAATAAAAAAAAAGTAAAACATAACATGTCTGCATAAGAAGTTATAATACTGTGCATTAATAGAGCACTCATAAACTGGTGGCTGAAGTATTAGAATGACCTTTCAGTAAAATGCATTACAACCTCCACAATGAGCATAAAGTGTGTAAACAGTTTGAATAAAAGCTTATAAAAGCTTTTTCTGTAGTACATGGGGTAAAACACACAAAGATAAAGCCATTGATGATTGGAACTCTTCAAACCGTCACTAAGATTAACACTGATGTGGCTGCTGAAGTGGGTTCATCTTACCTCGCAGGTTCTGAGAGACGGAGTCCATAATGTAAACTTCAAGAAAGGCTGGTATTAATGAAAAGATGCTCAGAGAGTCAAACTGTGATCATCTGCTCCTCTGGTTTCCCACAAAAATATAAGTGACCTATACAGACTGGAGTGTTTGACACCACATTACAAAATGACAAGAAGATCAGTCCTAATGGGTTCAAACAATATAAATACAGAGCAGATAAATCATCCAGTACAGGCTGAAGAGTACGTCTGGCTGTTGGCAGCAAAAATTTAAAAAAAGGAGGATGACGATAACAAATGTGTGGAAACACGCACACACACAAACCACCACAATCACATTTCTTTTTTATAAATGCATGTCTGCATATAACCGACTTTCTTTTTTCCACTTGCGCATGTACACACACGTCACCTTTTCTTGCCTATTGTGCACACTTTTTTTCATGAACATTGACACACACATCCTGTTCCACATTTTGAGTCATTATTATAACAAACGTTGAGAAGACTAAGCAGGCAGGAACTTCATCTAACCTCCCACACTGAAATACACACAGTCAGGAAGTCTGCAGTTTCACAAAGTTGAGCTTCAAACTGTCACATTATGAGATGCTATAATATTGAATTACTAATTATGCTTCATGCTGCAGAAGAAAAATGCTGCAAAGTGCCTACGAGACTAACAGGTGCTGTTTAATTTGCAGACAATACTGCGGTGCATGCACAGCATGCTTAACTGACCTCTAACCACAAGGGGGCACCAAAGTGTTTGATTGGCACACATCCTGTTCTTCATGACAGGTCCTTCAAGCTCCATCAGATGGAAGTGTCTGTGAACTCATCTTCAGGACTCTCCACAGATGTTTCAGTATTGTAACAAAAGTGTCTCGTCTCATACGATTGTAGTAGGTTTTCTTCAGTGTCTTCTTTGTGTTTGGCTTCATTCGTTGTTCCTCCATTTCTGACCAGTCTCTGTCTCTGCTACTGAGAAGTACCCTTGTAACAGGAAACTGCCCCCACCATGCTTCACCACAGTGATGTTATTAGCAGGTGATGCAGGTGCTTGGGGTTCTGCACATGCATTCTTTAATTGACATTTGCCTCCAAGCGAGCTGTGTAATCTGTAGCCACTGACAGATTTCTGCCCTTCCGTTATGTTCTTACTTTCTCACATAGTGTGAGAAAAAAAAAACTTGTCAGTTGAAACTTATTAAATTTATTTTGTGTTTGCTCAGGTCACTTTTGTTTTATGTTTACAGTTTAAACGACTTAGATACAAAAGAGAAAAAAATTAGGACGGGAGATATTTTTAACAGCACTACATGTGGTGACTTCAAAATAATTGAATAAAAGACAAGTATTTTTTGGCAAAAGAGAAGTAAACACTACAGTGACATGTATGATTCTAGTGAATCATTTTCAGTGAGAAACATGCTGTAATTTTTGTATGTGTCCACCTGCACAACAGAAACATGAGGGATTCATAAAAGAGTGTTTTATTGGTTTTCCAGAAAGACATGTCAGGCCACAGCAGTACAGTCACAGAATGGATGTTTCTGAATGATTCTCACTTACTTTAGTTACAGTGACACTTTCATGTATGAATACTGATTCCTGCCCATCAGTATCTTGGCACCAATATCTTTGTGATCACACCTTAGTTTTTAAACACTGGGCATCTTACTGATGTTATGTTACAGAGGAGATGATTCAGGTCTTGCTGTAAGAAAAGGAAGGCCACATAACAACCTTTTTTTTTTAATTTTTTTTTTTACCTGGGATCAAACAACTCCAGAACTTTCACTCCTCATCTAACAATGAACAATTTTATAATGACAAAAAAAAAAAAAAAAATTTTACAAATTGAGATTTGGACCATAAAAATTCCTTCAACCTCCCTTCACACAAGTGATCTTGACCCTGTGCTTTAGTAAATGAGAACCAGGGATAACTGATTTAAGGAAAGTTAGAGGGAACAAAAAGTAAAAGTATCGACTGAGAAACTAAATTACTATGAGCAACATAATAGAGAAAAATGACAGTGGTTAACAATAGCTCAGTTAGGTTTGTCAGGAGGGGCTCAACTCTGTAAGGAAACCATGATTTATTGGTCAATTTGCAAATCACCTTTATGTGCTCAGGACATGAAGTACCAGGAATGACACTATACCTATACTTTACCACATAAATCCCTTTGAACGGACACATCTCCAAATCAGCTATTTAAAAACAGTGAAAGATTCCATAGCAGGATTTAAAACGCATTTTTACATACAAATCACCAGGTCAACCATTGCAGAGGGAAAGGGTGATAACAGTTCCAAGCCCAGTATGAACTGTCACATGAGAGTGACTGAAATACAACCTGAACATTGTTTAGGTTCATTACTGCTGATTACGACAAGTGAGAAGATTTAAATGTACTGACATTATTCCATGTTATTTGAAGAATTTAGAATGTTCACGATCAGAACTATAACACAATACTCAACCAATCAGGATTAACTGTATTGTCTCCAACCATCGGGGGTCATTAATGATGACGGATATATTCCAACAGTGACAAGAAAAACAGGAAACAGCTGATAAACAAGGTTGGTTTTGGGGGTCTGATATAACACCTATCTCAAATATTTTATTTATATGCGCCAAGGCGGCCATGTGGATGTCATACTGATGAACTAAATGTCTTAAGTTAAATCAAAACTATTACCATGTTTATAGATTAATTCTTCTGTTAACTTCCTGTTATACAACCCTCAATGTCCAAACAGCCAACTACTAACAGCACAACATGGACCATGTGTTTGTACAGGCGAAAGAGGAAAATTATATTCTGGGTAAGACAAAATATAGATCATATCACTGAGAGCAAGTGGTATCTCAGAAGCAAACTAAAGTACCATACTACATCTCCATTAGGAAAACTACATTTAGATCTATATATACACACACACAAATGTAAAGACCTGGAATTTGCTAATGTTGCAGTAGGGCAGCAGAAAATTAAGATCAAATGCATCTTTGTGGCAGAGCAACACAGGAAGGAGTTAGTTTCTGGCTGAACATTAACTGCAGAGTGTGTGGGCAGGGACCAACACAGGATGTGGCTTTGGGTACAAACAAGTAGCAAAATTGTTCATTCAAAGACATTCACACTGAAAAAAATCATCTAAGCGCAAAGAGCCAATTGTCAATAACTATATGATGTGGGAGGTAATATATGTGTGTGCTGTGTGATCTGGTATTTTGTGTGTGCGCTTGTGTGACCCACAAACATCAGTATGCAGGTTGATATGCATGGATGTGAAGGTAAAGTAGTAGTAGTAGAAGTAGTAGTAGTAGTAGTAGTAGTAGTAGTATTTACATGCAGCTTCCCTTCTTTGTGCATGGTTGTTTTTGCTGTCACCGTTTTTGCTGCCATTTCAAGAGGCAAAACGGCGGCCATTAAAAGCACACAGATGGAACATGACGCTAAGGGCAAGAATGTGGAAATGTTAACGTGTGTTTGCCAATTTTAGACGTAGTCCGGCTACATTTGTGTGGCTGCGTGCTGTGTTCACCGGTCCATCATGCTCAGGATCATCTCTGGTGTCAGATCTCCGTTGGCAGCAGTGGCTGCCGTTTCCTCGTTCACAGCCAACTCAACAGTCTCTACCCCATCCCCGTCTAGCCCCACCCCCTCTACGGTCAGGGCCACTCCCTGATCCAGGGAAGTTGCTGTAGAGGCATCTCCCTCCTCCTTCTTCACTATGATGTTCTCCACTGCTCCAGTGCTCTCATCCTCCACCTGAATGATGGCAGCAGCTACAAAACAAGATGACACACTTTAGTGCCACACTCAGTACTTACATGGATAACAGCTAGCAAAGGGAAAAATCTCTTTGAAGTCTCATTAGAGGCCCGATTCATACATTTCCCATTCTGATCACACTAAATACAGAATTATATTTAGCTGTCGTATACATGCAAAAATGTTCTTGAGTGTCCTCACCAGAACCGGCTGTCTTGGCAGCCACCCTGACTGACTTGCTCGGTGTTGGAGGTTTGGGGGTGTTCTTTGGGGGTCGGCCTCGCTTCCTCTTGACTGGTGGCTCATCTGGGGCAGGTACAGGGATGGCAGCAGGGGCCTGGTCCAGTTCCATGCTTTCTGGCTCCTCTTCTTCCTGTAGCAGTGACTCTTCCTCACCATCTCCCTCCTCTTCGTCATCCAGTTCAACTTGATCCTCCTCTGAATCATGCAGATACAACAGACAGACGTCATCTAAACTTCCCACCAAGCCAGTTCAGGGTTGGTTCAGAGCTAGTGCTATATTTTGAACCAGTTCTTTGCGTTTCAACAGCTGGTCCCACATTCTGTTGGTCTAGAACTAAGAATCGATTGCGCTCGACTGTTGTGAACAATAGCATCAATCAAAAATAAAAATCAGTGTATAATTTATTAGATTTATTTAACTGCAGCTACACAGTTAATGCTAATTAGTGAGCTAAGAGCTAAACAACAATCAGAACGAATCAAATGTAATCGCTGTACATAGCAATACCAACAAGCAGTGCATACATTTTCGACCAGTATCTTTGGATGCAGGTGTAGGCTTGCAAAGTCTACAGACACTTCTACAAACACATTGTTGAACTTAAAGTTAGTGGTGCTGACAGTGATTGCAGACATACATGGTGACGCAATAGTGTGGGCTCCTCAGTGGCTCTCTAGCTGGTGGAAAAACAAACCTATTCTGAGACGGTTCACAAGCTAAACCAACTTTGAACTTTGCAGCACTAGAGCTAGCCCAGGACTAGCAACAAGTTTGTGCTAAAAGGGGTAACAGACACAGTCCTCAAATATGAAATTCTCACCGCTGTCATCGTCATCTCTCCTGCTCCTCATCTTCCTCTTTCTTCCTCTCCTCCCTTTCTTTGGGGTTGGAGCTCCATTTTCTGCATCTTCCACCTCACCACTGCAGTTCTCAGCATGGCGAGCCATGGTGTTCTACAAGAATACACTTTTAGTCTGACATATATGATATAATAGACTTACATATTATGTTAGTCTAAACTAAGGATTAACTTGAGAGGACTGAAAGCTACAAAGAAGTGCCTATACCCTCCGAGTGAAGGTCTTGCTACACTTGGGGCAGACAAAGACTGTGGGGACAAAGTTGGGGTCATGGTAGCGTTTGAAGTGCATGTCAAGCAGCTGCTTCTGTCTGAAGGTCTTCTCACACTGGCTGCAGGCGTACGGTTTCTCTCCTGTGTGGGTTCGACGATGCATCACCATGTGACGCTCCTGTACACAGCAGTATGGGGTACATCACATTTACAAAGCCCACACTATATAGCTGTTCTATATATACTATATTTACAATGTTAGTGGCAAGGCACTAAACTGAAATGTCAACAACAACAACAACAGGATAGATGGTTGTGTCATTTTGTACATTTATTATCTTTGAAAGATGAATCCTGACAGCTAATGAATAATTAATAGATGAATAATTCATAATTTGGTGATCCCAGCTGTTTCTAGCTACAAAAAAAGATTCAACATTTCACACATACAGAAAAATTACATACATTCCACCATGTAACATAACAAAGGGGATAACTCCTTGCTTTGACGTATCGTAACCATACATATGAATACACAAATATATTTGTGAGCACAGACCTGGCGACAGCAGTAGTCACACATGTCGCATTTGAACCTCTTCTCATTCTTATGAGACTTCTGATGTTGGATCAGAGCATAGCGCTCATGAAAGACTGCATCGCAGTAACGACACTTCTTGCCAGTCTCAATAAACGAATGCTGCTTACGAAGATGGACCCCTAGAGATGCAGAAGGTTAACAAAAGAAAACAAAGTATAGACAAGAACATAGCAAAGTAAGTACTGTGTGTATGTGTTACCCAAATCACTCTTGCGTGCAATGACAGTGTCACAGTGTGGACAATGGAATTTGGCCACGTTCTCTGTGTGTTTCTGCAGAATGTGCATCTTCATGGTTCCACTCTGGGTGAATCGGGCATGGCAGATGTAACACTCATAAGGTTTTTCTCCTGTGAAAAGGATTATTACTGTTAATATTCTCATCAATGTTTTAGACTTAATAGAAATACAAAAGATTACACCATCTTATCATTTAGAAAAGTAGATTATGTGTCACTTTTACCTGAGTGTGTCCTCATGTGTCTCTTCAGCTTGTATGTGTCTCTGCTTGCATAGCTGCAAAGACTGCACTGGAATGGACGCTCACCGGTGTGGGAACGAATGTGACGCTTTAGTTTGCTAACCTACACAAACATTCATATATAAATAAATAAAATATACAGTCACCTTGCAGCACCACTACAGTAAAACTATGTTTCTGCTATATGGAACCTGCAGCTGGTTTTCCCAGATGTTGTGGATTTCTGTAACAGCACTGTATCTATACGCAGACAATCCATCTGTAACCACTCTGTGTGAAAATGTTGATTAACTTGTCAGAGGCATACAAATTCTTTCCTCCAAATCTGTTAGTTTCAGAAGTGTCAATTCATCCTTTCCTCTTGTTCACTCCTGGCTGAGTAGATGTGGGTAGAAATTTAAGTCTTTTAGGAAAGTTTTAAAACCAAGAACATAAAGCAGACAGAAGCTGGTCTTACCTCCACACTGGCATAGTCACACATGGAACATTTGAAAGGTTTCTCGTGTGTATGTTTGTAGCGACGGTGGCGAACCAGTTCTCCGCTAGTCACAAAAGCCATATCACAGTCTGTGCACTTATGTGGACGAGTTCCTTCAAAACAAGCAAGTAAAAACAAACAAGCCCTATTTAAGACATTCTTGTCTCCACTCTTCTGTCTCTTCAACTAGTACTGCTACTTTTAAGTCTTTTGAATGTTCTTTATGAAGATGTATTTAACTGTCTACCTGTGTGTGTATTGAGATGGTTTCTCAGCAGGGTGACCGTCCTAAAAGCTCTTCCACACAAGTGGCATTTGTGAGGTCTCTCATCAGTGTGGCTCTTCATGTGCCTGTCCAGGTTAGAGCGTCGTGGGCATGTGTAGCTGCACAACTCACACTGAAATGTCTTCTTCACTCCTAACACACAACATTTAAAAATCATCAGACCATAGCAGGTATCTTGACATACTAAAAAATAAATAAATAAATAAAATAAAATAAAATAAAAAAATCACATCAGCAGCATAAAAGGAAAAATCTGCACATGTGAAACAAAATGTAATTACACTCGTCTTCAAAAAGATTCTCATAAAAACAATAAAATAATATAACCTCTTCACCACAACACAAATCCACTTAAATCTGATAAGCAAGAATATTGCATTACTGGCTAGCATCACTGACCTGAATTATTTCTGTTTTCATTACTATCTGCCCACTCAACTCTGCAGTGGTAAAAAAAAAAAAAAAACACAGGCTAACACAGTCACACACTAGCTATTTGTGTAGCACAGTGGGTTGTGGACAGCAACAAATCAGGTCAGTCTTTGCTCTCAAATTTAGACGTTTATACGTGTCACGCAGAAAGGGAATTTGCCAGTATTCATTTATAAATATTATTAACAAGCATTTTAAGGTTTTACCATTAAATGTGATTTTAAACATCACATGTGGCACAAACCAATCCAGTCCAAAACCAATTTGAAGAGAAATCTACATTCAACTTCATAAACAGTGTCAATCTCATTATGAACTCAGAGCAGTGTCTCACCCTTCTTCTTAATCTTGGTGGGTTTGGGTGGTTTCATGTTGCCCACCACTTTTTCAGCATTGACCTCAGACAGAAGGCCCTCTTGCTGTTCCTCTTCAAAGTCATAGACACTGACATCCATGTCCTTATCGCCTTCAGCATAACGCAAACGACTCTTTTTACCCTGGACAAACAGAGATTCATTAGACCTCATCATCAGCTGCCCCAAAGTTGATGATGTCCCCAAACCACCTTACCTTTTTTGTCTTCTTTATTGCTCCAGTTGGAGGCTGATAGTCTGGGTCTTTTGTCCAGTTTGGGTCGTCATTTGGAGGTTGAATGGGCTCATCCTCCCCTTCGTCCAGCAGCTGGTTTCCCACCTCCTCATCTTCCTCCTCT
Source organism: Ctenopoma kingsleyae (assembly GCA_032353495.1). Classification (NCBI taxonomy): domain Eukaryota; kingdom Metazoa; phylum Chordata; class Actinopteri; order Anabantiformes; family Anabantidae; genus Ctenopoma; species Ctenopoma kingsleyae. The sequence continues at coordinate 255,006 of JAUBNQ010000025.1, forward strand.
TCAGCATGGGCTTCTCCTCCCTCCTCTTCCTGCTCCACTGTTTCTACCTCCCCATTTGCACCAACCTTAACAACCTATACATTAAAAGCAATAACAGTTTAGTCAGCCAATCAGCATTTGATATAGTTGTCTTCTACAGGTACTGAACTGCAAAAGAGGACGTAGGTGGCCAAGGGCATTACGAGCAATTATTTCACTTGCAGAGAAAATATATGTGCTATAAATAACCAAATATTTAGCTGAGACTAAAGATCAGTGTCAAAGCCAATCTGGCTATATTTTAAAGGGACCAGTAACAGCTTAAATAAAAACAGATGAAATTGTGATTTTTTTCTGTACTCTACTAGGATTCAACAATAAACTAAATTGATACTGCAATTTGACACAACACTGTTTAAAAAACTACAATGCTGCAATATAAGTTGCAAATGTCTTAAGTTCAAATACATTTGTTCTTACCAGCATCAAGAACTACACCTGTAGGAGTCTCCAGGTTTATAGGGAGCATCAAAGATTTCAGTGATGACTTTTACATGACAATGACTCAGACCTCTGATTAAAAATCTACAATCTTATGTAATATAGTATGTGTCACAGCTGATAGCTGAAAACAGTGCCACATTAGATTATTAAAGTGGAACTTTGGATTGCAAGTAACTTGGTCTATGAGCGTTTTGCAAGACAAGCAAGAAATTTTAACTTGATGAACAAGCAATGTCCCGCAATACGAGTGTTTCCGAGGACGCTTGCGGAACGAATTATGCTCACAATCCAAGGTTCCACGGTATTATATTCCTAGGATAAATTGAAACCTGACAAGTGAGCATGTGCATATACCTGAAAGCCCTCAGGCAGTGGCAGTGTATGGCAGATGACTGGATCTCCATCCTTTGGTATAGCAGTGGTGTCTACAAAGGTGCCTTGCTGCAAGGCCTCAACAGTGGTGGCAGAAACAGGCACCTGGACCAGTTGGAGCTCCCCCAGGCCCAAAGCTGCCTGCTCCTCCATGTTTACCACCTGAAGACAGACAGAAACAGCACATTACCACACATGATTAGGAAATGTACAGGGCTACAGAGAGCTTGTGTATTCAGCTTCCACTACAAAGATGAAATAACTGGATGACACTGCTATGTGAAGTTGCTTCAAAAGACCACATGCCTGCAGTGTGATGATCTGAGTCTGGTCCACTGTTGTTACAGTTGCTTGATGAGCAGCACCTGCCACCCCTCCAACAACACCCACAGTCGCTGATGATCCTCCAACTGTACCATCTATAACCTGGAAATCAGCTTCATTTTAAGTGGCGTTACATTATATTTTAGGTGATGCAAAACACTGGCAGGTACAGTTCACGCTCATTTAATTTCTACACCATGAGTGATATCAGCACAAATCAAACATTCTTGGCCTCATGTCAAATACAAAGCTTCTAACAGTGAACTTACCTCAGTCTTCATCTGCAACAAGGTAGGATCCAGTGAATCCATAACCATCATTTCAACCCCTGCTCCACCTTCCACACCAACTCCAACCCCAGCGCCAATCAGTTGCTGCTGTGCCTGGGTGGATGTTACCATTCCTGCCCCATGACCTGAAACACAACACTTGCTTGTCAAGAAAACATTTGACCACGATCTAGACAACAATATGTAACACTCTGTGCTGTTTTAACTATTTAAAAAAACACCTTGTTCCAGGACAACTCTACCTTGTTCCTCTACTACGCCTCCAGCTTCTGCGGCTTGCTGAAGCAGATCAGCAACCATGGCATCCTGGCTATGAACAGCCTGGATGGAGGGAAAGTCTTTGGTGGGAACCTCCACCACTCCTACACCTTCTGTTTGCCCTCCGTCCATGCTGGGTAGGAACTGAAATATGGTGTGGTAGAAACAAACATCACTCAACACAAACTAGTTAACTGTCCTTCATTAAACAGTGGCTGTTGCAGTACATGTTGCAACATAAACCTGCACAATTTTTCATCACCCCACAATGCACACCAACATTTAAACTCTTAACTACAACTGACTTTCATCTGAGCCACCATCACCCCAGAAGTACAGTTTTAGGATTTTTGGTCAGATTTTTACAATAAAATGCAAAAATGGCATTCCCTGAGTTCTTCAATCTGAATAATTCAATATATACAGTCAAATACAGGTTAAAGACCTCACAAACATGTAATTGTAGACGTTTGCAGCACCACAGAACAACAGTCACTGATTTCTTATACATTTAATTTCTAATAATAAGTGTAAGTTTATAGTCATGCTTCAACTGCTTTGAATCTCAGATATTCTGATATGTTGATGCCTCTAGGTTGTACGCAGTGACCCTTCACTGACATTTGACGGTTGAGATACTATGTGTGATTAGTGTAAAACTACTGTTTGTTAGACTGCTGGCACTTATCACTACTAATGTTACCTGAAATTTTAAGGACAAATTGACAGTTATCATGATAAGGGTACACTGGGCTGCAGTACTGTTGTAGAGATGATCTCCCTTTTGTTTTGTTGCTGAATGCCCTGAGCTTTGTTGAGCTACCTCACTGTCCCTGACAACCTGGGGGAAGGAAGAGGGACAAGTTACACAGTTACACCTGAAGAATGAAATATTTATTTCACTTTCACACAGTGAATATATCAGTCAATCTCTGACAGTGCTAATTTTTCTCTTCAAGACACATGGGCTTTCCTGAAAACTGGGGTTGCTACCTGACTAAAAACCTGCAAGACGTGTCTTCTCCTTGTAAGTTGCTTTGGATAAAAGCGTCTGCCAAGTAAAGTAAAGTAAAGTAAAGTAAGACGGGAAAGGGAGGGTTCATCATCATACACTATTCTACTATTAACTACAACAAATAGTGTTGTTACTGTTTATAAAATTATTAAGTGCACCCATGAGAGCTTCTCTCCTGTTTTTAATTCAGACAAGTATAGTGTCATGAACAAGAGCAAGTAAAGCAAAAAGGTGATCGAAACTGATCAATATGCGGAACCTCACAAGTGAGGGTTCAATTCCCAGTTTACTCTGAATCTGCTCAATCTATGCTGGCATGATATGAACATCTTAACTGGGATATTCTAAAACTGATGCAAGATCAGCTGATAGTTGCACATGAGGTCTGACTTTGTCTTAAGAGTTTTTGGAACTACAGACACTCTTAGTACATTCTGATTGTTCAGAAGTGTTACAGTCATACCTCTTGCCTCTAGGGGTATAGCTGCTGTTTGTCAACATGTATACGTAGGTAACGGCAGTGTCAGTGTCACCGTTCGCATAATTCCTCGCTATGTTTCTTTTCTGTTCCTTGTGCTGCTGTAACAGGTGAATTTCCCCTGTTACGGGATTAATAAAATCAGGTCTAAGTCTAAGTCTTACATACAGATTCAAGTCTAATCATCCATGACCAAAACATTTTCTCCTACTGTCCCACCCATGAAGTTGTCCAGACAACTTCAAAACACTGTAGTGGAACAATCCCCATCTCTAGTAAATAACATCTTGATTACTTAATTTCAGTTCCATGTGGTGACATATGCATTCACCCTGGTCCAAGTATTACTGGGGTAGGGTTAAGTTGTTACTGTACAGGGTATTTTAAAGCTATCTTAAATGTCCAGTCACCTATTGAACTTGTTGTCAAACAATGACTGGGTGACTGTATTTACTCAGCTGTTTAAAAACAGCAGACAGTAGTCTCAGGGAACTTACAGCATTGTCATGTTTATGACAGTGACTAACAAGACTAAAGATTTCCATACACTCAGTGTTGCTAAATAGATGGAAGTTGTAGAGGCTGTGGTAAAGGCCTTCAGAGACCCTTTGAGATAAACCAGATTTACCACGAGGCAATGATAAAGAGCACCCAGTAGGGCAGCTGTCGCCTCTTTGCACAGTATTTCTACAGCGGGAATTTTTGTAGCTCTCCAAGCCGAGTCGTAGAGGGAGCTCTCTGCTGTAATATATATCTGTGGCTATGAGGCTCTAGGTGGGCTTAGAATAACAGACAAGCGGGCGACCGGTGCAACAACAACTGCCAATTCCGACCACAGCACAATGACAGAAAACAGAAGAGAAACATAATACTTCATCATAGGAGATGGCAGGTTTTGGGTGGAACACAAATCGTAACGTTAGATTGGTCATAACAGAGGATTGTTTTGCTGAGAATACCTCGACATTTTTCCACTCCGCGTTGGCCTTAACGTTCGTTTCCGTGTGTATAACCACTAAGTCATGTTACGTTACTTCGCTACCTGCACAGCTAACTAGGCCGACTTTTATTTCACTACCTAAAACTACATTCGACAACTACCACTTCGATTAAAGTAAGTGCTCTCGTCATGTTTGGGACTTCGAGCGCTTCCAACGCTTTTAAACGTAACGTTAACAGGGACATTGGGTGGGGAAGGGCCTGATAAGAACTCAGGGAGCCTTGCTAGCTGTTAGCTAACGCCAGTGCTACATTGATTTCTTAACATTAAAGGCCCGTTTGACGTTGTAAAAACTGTGTGGTAAAATGCAACGACAATTCCCGTTTGTCGTTCTGTACAGTAATCGTGCACGTAGAAATGTTTGTTACACACTTGAACTTACGTTTATAGAAATACAAGCTAACGTTAGCTATGGGCGATAACTCAAACCCGCCAGTTTCCATGTCGTCAAGGCTGTAAAGACGAGAGACAAAGAAGCGAGAAAATGGACGCCTTGGCCTAAACTCTCCAACCAAATCGACAAAGTAATCGTAACTTATCGTCGACGACATTTTCACATATATGTGTGAAATACAGCAGGTGTGTATACATTTATTACAACTTCAGTTATTTAAACGTTTTTTGACGGTTTTTTCAATAACGATAGAGGGAGACAAACACTCCCCGACGAACTGCCCGGACCCAGAGCCCCATCGTGACACCTAGAGGCCGATTAAAGATCCTGCAAACTCCCCCTTATCAGAAAAGTAGTGATACTTTACCTGTTTTAGTGTGTTTATCGTCCCTTTTAACTCGCTCGAAAGCACCCAATGTGTGCTACAAAGTTTACCAAGCTTATAAGAAATGCAGAATTCTTCGCAGTTTGTTTTAATCCCTCTCCCGCTTTAGCAGAGTAGCCTCTGCCACAAAATGGCAGTTGGGAACTCAGTGCGCCTGTGCGGCCGCTGGGGGGTGGTGTCGAAGCTACTGCAGACACCCTGATTGGCCAGGAGGGGCGCCCATTTATCAGCAATGGGACTGCTTTCACAACCGTCGGACACATGAACTTCACTATCAGAAAAGAATGTCGACATGTCCAATGTTGTATTGAAAATAAAGAAATCAAATCCTTGTGGCAAATTACTTTCATTTTAAATAAAATGTTCTGTTGGAAACGATGTGTCATAGCAAATTGGTAGCCTATAAATGGTTGATACTGCAGTATTTGATTTGCAATAGGCCTGAAATAGCCAGCCAGTTTATACCACAGACTCACAAGGGTTAAGTCAAGTTACTCAAAGTGTGTGTAAACTTAGACTGAGTGCAATAATTATCAAAGAGATATTCAAGTAGGCAGACATGTTTATTCAGTGGTGCTGGAAGTTGAATTTGAGGAAATTAATTTGAGTGTGTATGAAATGTGTGCTCAGTTATTGATCAGTGCATGGCAGACACCAGTTATGATCCTTGTGATTTATTTGGACATCTGAGTTTTAAAAAATAATATCCCGAGGTCCATGGGCAACATCCTGTGGTACATTGGTACATGTTTTTGCCCACTGGCAGCTCAGTGTTGTAGGAGTTGTGGAGGCAGAAATCTGCCAATGACCTTTCACAGCTTTAAACAATTGTCAAGACTACTTTCAAAATTCAAACAGGACAAATCTGTGTCATTTGTATGTGTTTGAGCAGGTCACAGTGTAATTAACAAACACAAGGGCACATATGATAACATTAAACACATTTTTAATAGTTTGTATATATATTTGATACCAGAATGCCTGGAGATAGATTTTAGAAAAACAACCAAAAAAAAAACATTTTGTTTCCAATAATTTTATCAACCTTGTGGAATATATATAATGTGCTACAGTGTTTTTTTACCGCTTCACACTCTCTTCATTGCTAAATATAGTACGTCTTCTAGTTTATTGTATCTCGGTTACTATGAACCTGTGAGGCACATAAACACTGTCAAACACTTCATGAGTGCAGAAGTACAGCTGCAGACTGTAGTTGTACTATAGAAAGTAATAGTGGTAAATACATTGCATACAGTGATTGCCTACCACATATATACAATCAGTGTGTCACTGAAATCATTATTTATTGCTTTCAAGAAATATGCAAATTATGTTTTTTTTTTTTATAGTAGGTTAGGGCAATGTGGTAAAATATCTGTTCTGGGATTAATCCCTGAACACCAAGATTAGGATCAGAGGTCATAGAGAAAACAAGTCTTTATTCACAGATTTCAGCCTACTAATTATTTTTTTTCCAAATTCTGATTATTTAAATCCAATTTCTTACATTAATATGAAGATTATGACTTTAATGGTCATAAATCAAATATATATTTTCAGCCATGGCCCCAATCCTCTGTCAAAAAGTTAAAGTTACATCCTTACAAAAAGGAAAAAAAACATTTCTCACAAGGAAGCAGATTCTCAATACACTGTAGTGTTTCGAACAACATCTAAGTCAGTGTAAGGGGTGTAAACAGAGTTGGCACATTGTACACGAGTAACCTCAATTTACATGCTTGAAGACAAAAGCTCTTTATCCCATGTGGGTACTTTAATTCTAACTACTGTGTTGAACAAGTAATATGTTCACACATCAGAAAAGAAGAGGTACAGTTAAATTTGTAAGCAGTCAGACTAACTACCATTGCTATATTTTTGTCTTATGTTGATGGAGACTGCTGTTACACAAAAAATGGTATAAGAGAACAAAACCCACAGCATCTACAATCCTGCCTGTGGCTCTGTGAGATTGTATGTAGGCACTGCGGTGCTTTGAGCAAAACGCTAACATGAGCATGCTAACCCGTCCACTATAACAGTGTTAACATCCTGACTGGGTTTTAAGTATGTTCACCAACTTAGATTAGCATGTTAGCATGCTTTTGGTTATAAACCAATAGGTCAAAGCTGACCTGCTGATGGCACTGGATGAGAAGTCAGAGAATCACCTAAATTATTACACTTCATCTTGATGGGGACATGAGTTTCTAAACCATATTCCAAGGATCTGTCAATTGTGTCTCATGGACAGACAGTGAGTGACACACTGATGGCACCAAAGGGTCTGATAGGGGGCAACCAGGGACTGGAGTCATTGAGGCATTTTTACTGGCATTGGTGAAGAAAACACTGTATGATACTTCAGTACTTTGTGTGATTCTTGTCACTTCTTTAGAAATATTACCCCTGTTTAAAGACTGGAAAATGTTTTCACCCATTAACTAAAAACACGTTCTTTACTTGAAGCTGGTTCTAGTCTAGTTATACATTTCTGAATGTGTACAGTATCGAGTTTCAAAAAGCTGACACCTGCTTCACAGTGAACATCAGCTCTGTGCTTCCAGGAGTGATACTTTCTGATCTTCTACTTTCAGAGATTCTGAACCTGGATGGAGAAATCTATAGTATCTCTACTCTGCAGTCTGCTATTGCCAATACAATATATGTCCAACAGGAATGTTGCCCCAGTTATACCAGCTATGTCAGTGGTTTAAGTGTGTTAAGTGCTACAGTGCTTGATTGAAAGATGAATGAATAACGACTAACAGTGTCCTCATTACAATAAAAAGACATCTCATAAAACTAAGTTTACACTCACTGGTGAAGACTGTTTACAGTCACATGATATTAAATTCCAGTAGCACTTAGCCAGATGATATATTTGTGTAAAGAAAAACATGTCATAATTTTAAAAAGTAACAAGATTTCTACAGTCTCAAACCTTTCTGCACTACTACAGAGTGTGTTTCATTTTCTTTCTGTTTAATCCAATATTAAACACAAAGCTCTGTCAGACAAATATTTTCCTGATTATCTTTTGAGCAGGGAGACATTTCACAGTTAACAAGCAGCAGTGTTGCAGATAGAAATCAAGTCTGCTAGTTGAAACCTACTTTTGACTGTAGCTCCTTGAGCTACCGTATCTACAGTATCAAGGGTTTCCTCCCTGCATAAGCCACAATATATGAACACAGTGAAGCCCTACATGCACACTGCTAAAGTTTAAATCCACAAACAATATAAAAGAGCATACAAATGCATATAATTCCCCCTCCTATTATCTAAACTGCTTTTCCTGTTAAGGATTGGAGGCCAGGCGGTGGGCTAGAGTCTGGACAGGTCGCCAGTCTACCAGAAACAACTATTCATTCACATTCACACTGAACCACTACTTTCTAGCTGTGAGGAAGGACCACTCTGCTAACCAGCGTGCTGTCCCTCACATACTGTCCCTATTGATTGTTCACTCTCACAGTAATCCACTTGTTGTTCTTGCAGTGAAAAAACAAATGAATATGATGAGGTTCAATAAATTCTGAATATCTATATTTTATATCTTTACTTTGATGTAAGTAAATGATTTTTTCTAGGCCCCAATCCATTATGAGTATGACGACATAGCTTATCTGTTCTGAGGTGCATGTACAGTGTTGTATGGTGTTGAAACATATTTTCAGTTATCTCTCACTTTTGTTTTTTAGTATCACCTCAGCTGTTGTGCAGTGTCATTGTAAAGTGCTTATTTTCCACAGTGTTTCTTTGCCAAGTAGCAATCAAGCATCCTCATTGTACACATGTAGGTTTTCCTATATGTGTGTGGACATCAGATTTTCATAGTTTGAGTGTAACATATATTGCTTCTAACACCATTTCTTTTTAAATAAAAAATATTAATTAGAACTGATGGTTAGCCAATAATACAGTGGAATGTGCAGTGGAACATTTAGTTTTATGTAAGCCTGCTGATTCACCATGTAACTACTCACAACCAGTTTTTCAGAGTTCAAATAAAACAACTTTGATATCAAAAGTACAAAAAACTAAAGGTGTTGTCCAGTCTTTGGCACTCAGTAGATTATGAAAAAATATTTGACAAAGAGACTTTAAATAGCTTTCTCTCCATTTGTGTCAGGGCCGTGGAAGCTGTTTGTCCAGTCACCTATTGAACTTGAATATGGATCTCCCTTTAACACTACACTTGAACATTATTCCAGCATCTTTAAAGCCTAAATTATTTTCTCACTGCAGTTACAGTAGCAGGTTGATAAAGAGAAACTGCTGTTTGTAGGCTACTGACTTTATATATTTACCCAGGGTTAAGCAGAGTTGCTGTCCTTGATGTGAGTATTATTGCAGCCTGTGTCTATACTGTATATTACACATATGTATACTTGTATTTGTTTATGTAGTAAGTAATAGGATACTGTAGATTTCCATGACATTGTGTCAGAGCACTGTCAAATCACAGTGTTCATATAGTGTTTTGCTGACTGTCTGGATTTGTTCCAACCCAGTGTGTGCTGTGTTAGAAAGCTGTGCTGGCCATGCTTCCTGGAGCGAAGAGTCTCGGTATACTGTCCTGAGATATTTCCACATGTCTGTGGGCCATCTTCCCCTCCTCACCTGCTCCACACAACGAATGACAAGACAAAATGGAAAAACGTGAATCAGTGAATAAAAAACTGCACTATTAGTGTATTGCACACTATTGGTACAATGTCATAACTCTTAAAACTGAAAAAAGCAAATAAGCAAACACCATAATCTTTCATTATATTTGTAGTACAGATAATAACACTGCTTTCTGCTTCCTATAGCTGTAAGTCTAATACATGATTGTTATTTTTACCAAGCATTAGCAGCGCTTGTTTGGCAGCATCTCTGACTTCATCCTTGTCTGTCCGGCAAAGATACACTATCTGGTCGATACTTTCTTTGGCCTGTAATGACAACAGATCAAATACATCGGTCAAGAGCTCACCAATTTTTTATTTTATTTTATCACTTTTGTATGTTTGACAAACTGTATGTGTTTGTACCTTGAGACAAGCTAAGGCTTTGCATCCACAGACCCTAGTGTCCATATTCTCATCTTCCAGCAGCTCTAAACAGCTGACCAAAGCCTGAGGAAGACAATGTACAGTATCTAAATGACTGCTGCTGGCTTCTGCAGTACATAACCTAAATACTTAACTGTTTTCACATTACTGTTCATATAAAATGTATTTGCACGACTGAAGCCTAATGATTAGAGCCCAGTCCAATCAGACCTTTTCTCTTGTTTCAGAATGTCAGTATTGCTGTATATACAGGCTCATAATAAATTTGAATGGATATTAAGTGACATCAGTAAAGGCAAGTCTGTACTGTATGTGTACTGAAAATCAGTTTCACAATTACACAACAAAATATTACACTACTATACATTCTGGTTATAATTATGTCATATAGTGGTCTCCTCACAGTAAAATAGTCAAATACAGTATGTACGCCAAAATACTACTTACTGTAAGAGATTCATCATTATAAAAATGGGTGATTATTATGTAGGACAACGTTGGAAAAATGAAGAAATGTTCTTAGAAAGATTTTGACGTAACTGTACTCCTACTACTGATATATAAACACATTCAAGACAAACATGCTTCATGCAGCATCTTCTCACTTGCTCTCTCTGTCTGGGTTGGGCAGCCAGACTTCTCAGTACAGAGCTGGCAGAGGCCGACACTTTGCTTCGCGAGTCTTTCAGCAATTTGGCCACAGCGTGAAGTCCTTCTCTTCTCAGGCTGCACTCTGCAGGACGCCGTAGAGTTTGGATGATCACATCTAGGTTCTGTGACGCCAGCCTGTGCACCAACAACACTGACAGAGAGAGGAAGTTTGTGGTACACTAATTTAGCTTTGTGTGTGTGTGTGTGTGTGTGTGTG